>JAQGBH010000046.1:0-88767 GCA_034698265.1 Sminthurinus aureus
AACGTTTTAAAGGGGTTAAATTTGTGTTCGCCACAGTTACCTCAAAACCACAGATCCCCCAGTTAACCCTACATTTTCTTTCTCTGTTGCCCCTTTCGACCATTCTTTTGTAAATGAGGCGAGACGATCCAAAACATTCAATCCAACACATAATATATGTACAGGTACGCACTGTTCACAATCATTCATTAACTATATCTATCTAACTCTATCGTAAAACTACTTAATATTATCTAGTCTATTTTATACATATTTACACATATAAGACTATTTTTATACTATACTATACATATTGTTACAGATGTACTTTGTTGTTGTTGTGTCCCTATTATATTATATATTATAAAGATACATGTATATTTACATACTATATGTTATATAGTTAAAATAGTAATTGATTAGTACATGTACTTAATAACACTACGACTCTATACTCTATACAGACTACACAACAGTAATAATAATATACATATATCGTAACTCTGTGTGATTTTAAAAACTACATCTGTACTTTTTGTAGCATATTTTAATACTATATATATACACATATTTTTTTTTGTAACTTTATGCAGTACACAGTACACAGAGAGAATGGTGTGTATGTACACTTCATTGTTTTTGTGTAATATATAGCTTTCTTTCAATTAAAGAACATGTATAATATAATATATATATATAGTTTTAACAGTAAGAGCACAATGTTTTTTCCATCTTTTTTTCTATCAAGTGTATATTATACAATATATTCCGCATGGATTTATGGAATTGACAATGATATTGAGAGTGTACAAACAACAACAGTAATATAATATATTTTGTAATAATTTTCCTCATGTCATATTCCATAAACACATGAGGCATACAGCTTTTGTAAATAATGTATAATATAATACACACCCAATATCTAATGTGGACCTACATGTAAACATGTATAGTTTTTAAATATGTCTCAACTAAAATCTATCTACAAAGTGTTTGTATAAGGGGCAAGTTGAAATTAGTTTTTCCAATCTTTCAAAATATATATTATGACATATGTATTATTTATGCTACTTTTGTTATTGTTTGAATCGTTGTCTGTCTCTTTTTCTAAACATTAAAAATTTGGAAATTTGGAAAACTATATAGACTATAAACTATATACATATTTAGGCTACTTGTACAACAATTTGTAATTCTATGTAAACTACATTTATATTATCTAACCTATCCATAGTCTAAACCTACATGAACTATATGAACCTATATAAATATTTTACTTAAAATGTACTGACGATCGTATTTTTGAGCCAAAACAAAGAAACCTGTACAACGTGATGTCGTTTTAATTCACATGTATACTTTTCTAAATATATTATATATTTTATCTATCTATCTATAGTTTCAATATTATTATATATAGATCATCTGTCCATTCTCAATTGAAAATAGTGCATATAGTTTTTTCCTACTCTGTAGAGTGTATATCGAGACATACGTAATATTTTAGCTAAGTATATAGGTACATTCATAAGCATCTTCGTCTCATTTCATATATAGATTTATTATTTCATTGTCTACGCTAAAACTATACTGTATACTGTACTCATTCAGTAGTAGAGAATAATTATATTGTTTCAAAACATTTACTTTTTTTCTTTACGTATAGATTTATATAATATATTATAGATATAGATAGATTGCTACGGAGGGATATAGGGTGTAGGTATATGTATGTATGTTGTATGTATTATGTATGAAGAGTCAAAATATATTATGTATATATTTAATGTAAATGACAAAGTACCGTTCCACAGTATCTTATTTTCCGTTAAGTAGTTATCCTGGATAAAGTATAACATTTATCTTTTGGATTATTTTGTATATTGTATCTTATATGTATATCAGGCTACCGTAGTTCATCATTTACTCCATAATATATATATTCTCTCATCCTATATGATCCTTGTCTAGAGTCTAGATTCTAGAATATAAAAGTTAATACACTTACATTTATAAATAGAGGTACGCAATTAATACAGAACATTTCATATATATATATAATATGTATATTTTAAAAAGAAATTTCAAATTTCAAATATTGAATTTCCGGAATAAATAGTTTAGTTTAGGCTCTCTCTACGAATTTACTACATATAATATTATGTATTCCTATTATGTAAATTTATATAAATATCTTTTCTCTATTAAAGCTTTAATCACCAGTCAACCACTGTGTGTTGTTTGTATATATGCTATTATTTTGTAATACATGTGTATATAAGAACCATTTTTTTGCTGTGTGGACCAGGAAATTTTTCTTTCGTTTTATATGTATAAAAAATATTTCGGGGGAGACTGTTTGTTTTCTTCTTAATGTATAAAGTGTAAAGGTGTGTGTATATGTGTGTGGTTTTCATAATTAACTTTCACCTCGTCTATCCTACCAAATATGTAAATAACATATAATGATATTTCACAACATAATGTGTGTACACTCAGGATAAAATATTACACATGTGCTATTTAGACGAGAGACGGTAGGACGCAGAGCTGGATATTTTACATCATGTTATAATATATTGTAAAGGTTTGACGGTTGACATTTGACACATTCACATGTCATTGTACATACATATTCTCTAACTGTATATCAATCATAATAATAATTGTTATTATTGTAGGCAATCTATATCTACTTTTATATTTGGGTCTTGTTTGTTTACTTGTTTGATACAAAAAAAACTGAAGTACGTGTAGTTTTCTTTTTCAACATGTGCTTATACACTATATAATATAAATAAGAAAAAAAATCATAACCTTAAACACATAATATAAGAAATTAAATTAACTAGACTGCCATTCATCTATATATATACTTATGCAATGATAATATTCTCTTCTCCCTGTACAACATCTATGTGTTAAGTGTACTTTTACAGGTAGAATGAATGGAAACGAACGAAGAGGCAGCAGTACAGATTAATATTTTGTGCTTATACTAAAACCTATTTGATTTGTAATTGTATTTGGGTATAAATAATAAATATATACACAATATATATTATTCTCTAAGTTGTATAATATATTTCATACATATATAACAGATATATATATATCGTACAGAAGTAAATATGAAGCAGAAGTTGGGGAATTATTTTCCCTGATTGTTTTCTTTAAGATTATACAATAATATATGTTGTAATTAATGATAATAAAAATAACGATAATAATTATAGTAGATTGACTCAGGAAGGACGACGAAAAACCGACGACAACGACGAGTTTGTGTGTATTTTTATACATACATAATATATGTATATATATGTGATGAAGTGAAGAAGAAGACAAATAACAACAATATAACATATTATATTTTAGATAAAGGTGACAACGAACGACACGTTTCCTTTTTCTCTCCCGTGATTGTTCCGTTTTGCATAATATTATGGAATAAGATCAAACAGCTCGCAAGAAAAAAACGATGATGATGATAATGATGATGAAGAGGATGGTGTGTGTGATGACGAGTTTTTCCGTTTTCATGTATTCATTCATCCATCCATCTATATCCAGTCAGCCTCCATCTTCTTTTCCTCCTCGGCTACCCGTCCTATTGACTTTTGCTCGTACTTTTATAGTTGTATACATAACAATGATGTATATCTTTTCTCTCTTCTTCGTTTTTGTTACACATGTATACATATATTTTAATAATAAATTTACATAATAATAAAATCTAAAAACTAATTTGTTAACGGATGGAAACTCATTCAGAGTCACACACTATTACAGTCGATCTCGATAATGTCTGAAATATCAATATACACAAATTCAAAACACGCGATTAAAATAATGCTTTCAGTCTTTATTCTAATATTTCTTAGTTCAAGATTCATAATATAATGTATGATATAACAATATATTTAACTACGTTTGTAAATTCAAAATTACTGTGAACAACTCACCTTTCGGAACATCTACAAATTGATATACTAAACGTTGTCCGTCGACCTTAGCAAGAATTCCACGTTGGTAGTAGTATCTGTATTTAGACAAGTAAAAAAGCCATTCTCATTAAAAACTTGTAATGCCATTTAAAATATCAGTATTATCCCTCAGGATTCAAAATACACATCAGCTGGATTTGAAACGAGGAAACCTAAACTTTTCTCACGTTTCAACAGAGCTATTAGGTACGTAGAAATAAATAAATAAAAGGAGCAGAAAAAAATAATTTGAAGATATACTTCCTGGTACACTGGTAAATGGTAAACACACAGTGGATTATTATTATTCGCACAGGCAGGTAATGAATGAATGTGCAACACCATAATAACAACAATAATATTATTCTGGAATAAAAAGCTGCAAGTACTATACAAAAGATGTAATATTTTCCGTCTACAGTCTATAAATTCTATATGTACCTATATAAGTGGATACAACACATTGTATTTTGATGCCTACACGAGCGTAAACACGTACAATAAGCAGGTAATCAACACATAAAAAAAATCCTGGAAAACTTGTGACTAACAAAGAATGAGGAAAAAGTTGACTGAAAATACTCCTTCCCTATTCCCTAATACCGCTTGATCCATAGCCAGTGCACATTGCACATAAAAATGCGCCATGCGTCTAAAATAATAATTGCATCCCTATTGGCTGTATATTTTTAATATAATTTTCCTCGAGTCTCGAGTGCAAAAAATTATAAAGGTGTACAAAAAGTTGTATCCATCTCTCTATTTTGTTGCAGTTTTAACATGACGTTTCAATGAAGTTGCAGCAGTGGTGTTATTTTATCTAAAAATAAACAAAACCTTGGTTATACACATCTTATTTAACAACCTGACTAACAGAAACGTGCTTGGAGCTTGAAGCTATAACCAGTTTTAATAATTGTAAACTACTTTCTGACTGTCCATAATTGATAATAATAATACATATTAATCAATTTTTTCTAAAGTTTACAACTTATGAAACATTAAAAATTTAATCCGTTGTGACTTGTGACATATGACAGAGATAATTTTTTAAAAGTAAATACACATCATGTAACATGATTATTTTACGATGTATTGCGCAATGTGTAATAGTTACATCAGATAATATGATATGCAAAATGTAATATATAATGCAAAAGCTGTCTGGTAATTTAATTGTAAAGGGGACTTTTTCAATTCTTACTACAGCATAAAAATTATAACCTGATTTCTGTTCATTTTATTTATTTACTTTATTTATTTATCAGTGATTTATAGTTGCATTTTTTTACCTGAGAGCTCTACCCATCGTCTCGTAGTTCATATCAGGCTTGTTTTTATGGAGACCTATGATAAAATGATACAAAAATACATACATTTATTAGAATAAATTGAGAAATGCATAATATGATGCATTTTTTTACTGTAAAGAATTTTGATGGTGTGCTACTGTACAGTATAGCTGTAAAATACAATACAACTTACCCCAGAGCCTACTGACAGCCTTGGAATCGACCAGCTTGAAAATTCCTTTCTCTCTATTTGTCCACTTAATGTAACGAGGACAGTATTCTTTGTCTTGTAACAATTTCAACAGAAATTCCCATAAATAAGTTGTTGAACCTAAACAAATCAAACCAAGAAAACAAAAAAACATTGTAAATCATTTTTTACTTTGCTCAGTCCACTTTCATGCATGCCTACAAGCAGGAGGAGGTATGATATATATTTGTCTGATTGGGGTGGTTGCGTGGATTCTTTTGATTGATACAATATCCAATACCTTCTCGGCTTTTGCGCTTCATAGGACCATTGTCGATTCCCTTGGGTTTCCTTGACTTTTTCTTGATCCTTGGTGGAAATCCGAGTTCGGCTAGGTAGAAATCTTCCATAGAACTACTACTTGAAGGACTGGTGGTGGCGGGTGCCTGATGAATTACGGATGTTGGGATTGAATCACCAAAAGAATTCATGTGATGATGTCCATGATGCATTGGAGAGGTAGGAGCGCCATTTCCAGACATATGATGAGGGTGATGTGGGAATGTTAGAGCCGTTGGACTCGTCAAGTGGTCTGAATACTGTGATGATAGGTTTGCAAGGAAATATCCATCTATTTAGACAAAAAAAATACAAGAATAAAAATATATTAGCACATTGGTCGTTATTTTTCTCAACATCATATAGAATTTCATTTCAATTTTCCATTTCCACTGGTCAAGAATCCAAAGCCATTTTAATTAGAACATTTTCAACGTTGAAGCATTTCTATTGTGTATTGTGTATGCGTAGAGTATGAAAAAAAATATAACTGATAATATCTTTCCAAAATATATTATTGTAATAATTCTCATCCAAATTGTGCTCATAGTGAACCAAATAAAGTACATTGTGTATGAGCACTAAACATTAAACATACACGAACAATTTACTACAATTAGTCTACCAAAATCCATGTAAGATAATAAACACTTTTTCCGGTGCATTACAAAACTGGTACAATCCTACTTTATTTGAATTTAGTGTATAGTGTATACGTATAAAAATCAACATGATTATGATTTCCTTTTCATTTCTCAACGTTCATTTTCTCGTGTGCCATGGTACATGAAACTCTCTCTCTTTCTTGTCTCTTAAAACACGAAATAAGAATGAAAATAATGAAAAACCAGTAAGTATAATATGGAAAAAAACAACACCATCAACCATAATATTTTGAATGCATCAACTATCATCTATTATAATTTGTAATGTAATAATATTATGTATGTGAATATGATTGTGCATCGTCGTGAGAAAGGGTACCTTAAAATACAGAATGATCTACATATTATTATTATAATATTATTTTAGATGGAGTAAAGAGAGTAAAAAGAGTAAATGTTGATAAGTTCAAGGGTGTTTTATATTTTCATAGTTTCAAGCATGCCAACGGTCACAGTGAATGCTTCAAAAAACTGACTTTTCTTCTTCTTCTTCGTCTACTTCTTCCCTCCATTGAATTTTTGAGCCAGGCAAATAAAATGTGTAACAAAGGATGGCCATAACTATATACTACATCCATACAAAATACAACACTTGTGAGCAACTCCCTATATTTAGTCTCAAAAAGTATTTAGCTCACAATTCTCAACCGTGCTCATCTTTCTTTGCATAACGTATTTTTATAAACAACGAGCACAGATAAGAGGGAAAGGGAGAGAGACTTGTACTTGTATTACTAGATACTAGATACATACTACGTACACTATACACTTGCATTAAAAATACCGACATTTGATATCATTATGTTTATATCTATCGTATCTGCTTGGACTTGTAAAAAACAGAGCTTTTTTTCCACCTGTAGAGTAGGCAACAAGTAACAAGTGCACAACTTTCGCCTCATGACACGAAATCAACGAACAAGAAGAGACTGTAATAATAATATCATCAGCCTTTTCTACCTTTATCTAAATCTATCTCAATGCTTGCATACACACACACATACTACAGTGTAAAGTGTACAGTAAGAAGGAAAGGAAGGAGAAAGAAGACAGCAGTAGAAGTAGAAAAAAAAACACCTGATTCGCTTCACGGAGCTGACTTGTATATTTTTTTCTCCATTTCCATGTACTCGTCATCGTCCCTACCTATAGCATGTAGATATAGATATAGATGGACTCTTCTAAATTCAAACTCTAACAAATGCTCGTCACTTCCCATTCTTCCAGACAGGAAGACAATATACAATATACACCATAATATATATGCACCAATTGAAGAGAATCAGGTGCATCACATTATTATTATATTACATGTAAGACAGAGAGAGAGAAGGAAAAAAACACACTCTCCCATCACCAATTCAAATGCAGTCCAGAAAGTCTTATATCACGACAAGGTTCCTGTAACATGATACACAATACACACTGAAAAAACTAGACTAAAAGGAGCAACACGCTGACTTCAATTTTTTGAATTTCACATGCAACTCTTTAACCATAAGAGATACGAGATGGAAAAAGGTGATAATAATAATAATAACAATAGCAATAGGATAAAACCAGTAAGTATTTCTACATCAATTTCCTTTTTGAGCAGTTTTTTCTACGGAAAAAATATCAAAAGAGTTAAATTTGCTTTGAAATTTCAAAAATGTAGAGCGAGCTGGAGAACAATTCTCCAAGTTGAAAAACAAATGAATATTCGATAATCTACTTGTGATATAAAATATGAAATACAAAATGTATTGTTCCAAATCCCTCTAGTGTACGTTTCATATTAAAATAATTTTTACTAAAGTATTTATATAATATTATTATATATATTTATAGAAATAGAAAGAAAACTTTTTTCTCACTAACAACGAGAATGGCCAGTCATGTAAATCGGAGCTACGTGTAAAGTATAATATTCAGACTATGTGTAAGAGAGGCGGATAGAAAAGACATTAGACATTCTGTGAGAATATTACCATGGAGAAACTTTTGAAGACTCGAGACTAGAGACTCGAAACTCGAGGGAGGAGAAGGTGGAGACGATGATGGAAGGAAACCATGCATTGTCTACGGAAATTTGTTTCTACATGTATAATGTACAATGTACATTCTATATTCATAGTCTACTACACACTACACACAACAATGACGAAGACCAACCGACTTAAACACATTAAAAAAAGCTTCAGTATCAAACGAACATGGAATACGAAGAACTCTTTTGCCTTGACTTTGCTTTTGCTACTGTGTTCACGGAGTCGGAACCATCAACCAGTGAAAAAGAAGAGAAAAAGATGGAGATGATGCTTCCCTACTAAACCAAACTGGGCTTCTTCAACTCTATTTTATTATTTCATCCGTTCTCACAGTCGACTCGACTTACTGTCAACCATAATAAATACAATTATATAATGACTCCCTTGGCATATAAATTTCAAAGTTCCTCACAAACGCACACGCATACTTGATTGTACATTGTACATGATATACATACACTAGAAACATATAAACGCTTTTCACTAGTCCTCTTTGTTCTTTTTCCAACGAATTTTTCGAGACAACTAGCAACTAGCAACTAGCCAACGGTTTTCAAGACAGGCTAACGAACAAGTGCATTAATTTCTTCCCTAAGCACTAAGCAGTGGCATAATATGACTTAAAGACAGAAAAAAAATACACTGAAGAGGAAACAACTTAAAATTCACATCCGAGTAAATAAAAACAACCTGTGTCGAGGTATAATACATGCACGTTATTTTTTCTCTTCTTTCTTACTCCATTCCTCTTCCCTCCATTGTACATTGTATATTGTATGCATAATCCAATGCGGACTAAAAAATAGCCACATATCACATGCTTTACTATCCATGTTACTGTTGCTGATGTTCTCGTTGTTGTTAACAGTCTAAAAAATCATTCACGCATAAAAAACAACAATAGGTAAAAATATGTGTCTTCATTCCACTACTAGGTCTCGCAAAGGAAGCGTAATAGCCACATGCATCTACATATGGCGAAAGAGGAAACTGAAATACCGTTGAATATGTAACACATTCTCAATTCTATCTGTGCATTAATTTTCATCGATTTCCTATCATTATTATTCATATTACTAGGTCATCCTATAACATACGGACTTAAAAAAGTGTACTTGAATAGTTGTACAAATCGTCAATCGTGGGATCCTTGGAAAAAGGGTCTTTTACCAATATATTATAGTCTCTACACTCTACACGTTGAACAATTAAAAAGAGAAATAATTATTAGTCTATATTATTATTTATTATATCTTCCTTCTTTTTTAATGTATGCATAAATGTAGTAACAAATGGTAAATGGTTGGCGTTCAAAAAACTGCCAAAAGAGATGGGATGGGAAATAGTGTGACTTCTGCTCCAGTATTAAAATACACAGAATATATAATATAGAATGTGATAAAGGGTACATAAAATCATCTTGTGACTTGTGAGACCGAAACAACTACACAAGTCTTAGCTATAGAAAAAAAGGGTGTAAGGGACTATGGACTATGATAAAAATGACATAAAGTCAAGTTGAGACTAAAAAAGTTGACAGAGAAATTCAAATTCAAATTCAAATAACTGTGCTCCACTACTCTTATAGTACTACTCTTGTGTAAATAAATGAAAGGGAAAAGGTTTGTAAAAAAAGAAGACATAATTATCGAATAAGGGTGGTTTGGAGTTTGGAAATATTATGCATGCATAATATTTTTTATTTTACATATTGATATCACCGTAATTGTTACACAGGTTTATTCATATATTATGTACATGAAATCTTCCGGATAGAAGAGAGAGTAAAGGGAAAAGTTTTTTTAATCATTTTTTTTGTTCCACAATGGAGGCTCACATCAGGTGAGGTTGGTATGCTATGGTTTGGTTATGCGACCTTTCCAGCTCATTGTAATTTTAAGTAAACTGTTATGTTCTATCAAAATGACAACACAGCATGCCCAAAAAATCTCTGTAGTCTCTTTCTCGGGACACTTTTTTTCCCTCCCTCCTGCCCTTCAACAACAACCAGCAACCAGCCATTCTTATTTAAATCGATCTCCTTTGATTTTTTTTTCACTTTCCCTTTTTCTTACGACCGACTAGAAGCTAGGAGCTGGGCTTGGAGTTGGGTTAGCAGTGTGGAAAGAATCGTATAGCCACAATTATCAGGATAAAAAAACAAATTCCTCTACACATACATTTGCATGAGCAAATCAAAAGGAAGGGCAATACTATAAAATAACTGTTGCATCTCATAATACACATGTATATGATTCCATGATTTTATAATGTATTCACAAATTTACAACTCTAAAGCGCAGAACAGCTCTGGCTGATCATAAAAATTCTAAACTTTGTACGTTTTTTCACCTTTACGTTCTTCCATTGCTTCATGGAATAATCATATGCGTAATATTTCCACAGGAAAAAACAAATCTTTGTGATTTTTTGGTAAACTATAAACTAGGACATTCAAAATATTCTAGAATCTAGATTTCAGATTCCAGGTGTAAAGAAGTAAGTCAAATTACCATGAAAAAATAATAGACTGTACAAAGATGTGAATTGCCTAGGTAAAAAACCAAGTTTCACATGATTTGACTAATGATGCGTCTGCTCCACTCTATTTCACTTCATTCAATCCGTACCAAGATCACCTGTCAATGGGCGTACGAAATGACTGGGAAGGAGCAGAAAATCATGTATCTTTGCATAATCACAGATAGATAGATACGAAAGATAACTTAGGATTTAGTGACTATGGACAAGGAAAAGGGAAATGAGAGACGAAATCGGCCGTCGTCAATCGTCATCGTCAATGAATATGCATGCGGTTAGCAATAGCGTAGCTGCATATTGTAGATTGTGTAGTTGGTTGCAGACATGTTTTTTTTTGTGACGCATAAAACTTGAACAAAATTAACCACCTGTTGTTCCAGCAAACACACACTTTTACATTTTACAGATACACATGGAGAATTATTAGTATATTATGTACATGTCTAATGTGCTGAACCACTGCCAACTTTTTACTACGTTTTTCCTTATACAATTTCCACTCGCCATCTTCCAACTTTTCTCTTCCCATCATTTCATCCCAGATCCCAGCCCAAATCCTAATTTGTAATTACACTATACATTTTACATTAGGCATGACATTTTTACTTCATCATAATAATATATCGTCTCAGCTCCGCTCAGGTAAAATTCAAATGAAGACAAAAATATTGCAACTTGGAACTTGGTTTCAGTACAATACGAAAGAGCATACATATTATAAATAGGGGAAATGATTGGGTTACACATGATACACAAGATATACACCTTTTCCCTTTTCCCTTTACATTGTATATCGCATATTGTACTGTACATATGGCAGACAGATATATGAATGAATATTTGAATATTTTCCTCGTTGCAAAAAAAAATGGGATGAAAGAAAAAATAAAAGTACAATGTACCATGTATCGTGTATATTTTGTAGTTTGTACATATAGGATCCATGTATGGAAATTTACATATGCTAAATACCAGTAGAAAAAATAGCTACAATGTATATCCAGTACCCACACACGATCTGAACATCACCCAACTTTTTTACTGGGAAACAACCAAGTGTATACAGTGTACACCGATGGATTGGACAAAATGTTGTTACTCATTACCCATGCATGCAGAAACGAAAGAAATTATTTTCAATACGATTTTACACCATGGTCAATTAATTCTCCCTTTTCATAGAGTTGTATCATAACCCAATTTTTTTTATCAATCACCATTCTATATTCTACAAATAAAAAAGATACATGCATACATTTATATTCTGATTTGAATATACTTTGTTTCTTCCTTTCTTCTCCCTCTTTTATCTCGGTAGGGTTAAAAGTTAGAAGATAATAAACGATTCTCCGATCGTCAGAGGAATACGCAATAATAATATATTATTGCTTTTACTCCACCATGTATAATGTATATGTCTTGCATATTGTATCTTACGATTATTTGAATATTGAATAGATCTAGGATTGGATTGGGTCTGGTTAGTATTTTGATACTTTTTTCTCATGTTTCATACCTATGCATCGAATATGGAATAATGGAATAAAACAATTTTCCATGCTGGATAAATTTATAGACACGACTCTGTCTCATCTCAAGTTTGCATACTGCATAAATTATAAATTATAAACATGTTTTTTTTTTCAATATCCAATCTTTGAAATTGAGAACGGTTCAAATTCTATTTGGTTTGATTATGTTTGATGGTTGGGATTGCAAAGCAATAGTTGATATTACTTTCTCAGGCCTACTAAAAAAGGAGGAAATCCAAATGTCGGATACAGGTTATATAGCTAGCCATAAATTTGTGATACAGACATTATGAAATTCTGTTTAGGATGACCACAATTGACAATAAGAATTTGTAGAAAAGGAGTTGGAGGGAAAATCATGGAAATTACTAAATTACACCAACAGTCAACCAACTGGTACTAAAATTTGAAACATGTAATACGCAGATTATTCTGAGATTATAATAAACGGCCATACGGCCATAGGTTAAAAAGTTGAACTTGGAGCTTGAACTGAAGACGAAACTTTTATGGAAATTTGTAGAAAAAAAGAGTCCATGAACTATCTGGACGTTTTTTTTAAAAAAAGACGTAAAATGATCAACTTCTTCGTCTTCTTCTTCTTCTTTGGAGCTTAGAAAGGAATACACCCTGACCAGCACCAAGAACCAAGACAGACAGGTTTTTGGCTAATCGCGAATTCATTTTTGCCTACACACAACACAAAGACGAACAAAGAGTTGGATATTGTTGTTATTATTGACGATGATGATGTTGATGCTTCCAGGTATGGTAAGAGGTAAGAGTGTTGAACAAGCAGAGCAAAAAAAATTCTAGTCGTTTTTTAACGACTAGCATGAGCACTGTGCATTGTACAATGTACAATGTAGACGTGCAGATCTAGTCAACTATAAAATTTGTTTTACTGCATAAACCAAAGTTGCTACATTCATCTCTAGTGTTTTTATTTTCCCTTTCATTGAATTACCTACACCACAACTCGATCAATGTTACAGATAAATAAAGAAGAAAGAAATATAAATTGATTTTTGATACTCACAAGTCGATATTATATTATTTTCCCTTGTGCTTTTAGTTTTATAAAACTAAAAGGGATTTAATAATAAATTACAAATTTGTATTCAAAACTCTAAAAAAGAGCAAGAAATTCACACAGACAAAGAAATAAGAAAGAAGACAAAGAATGACGTAAGATGACTCAGTTGAAGAAAGATAATAGACGACAGTACTTTTGTTTTTTCCGTAAGTATATCATATTGTTATTTCCGTAACTGGATACATGTACAACAGAATCCAGATGACGGAAAGATTTATCATGATATTGTAGACTGTAGATTGTAGATACTTTAAATAAAAGAGGAGATATCACGATTTCAGTACAAGTTCAAGTGAACGTAAAAATGTGTAAAAATAAAATTACAAAAAACCAGAGAGAGAAAAAGAGAATGGATACGGAGCACATAGTAAAATGTAGGTATTGCATACTGTATTCATGCAGATCGTCATGTAAGGAAATGAAGTCATACGAAACAATCACACAGTCTACAAATATAATATGCATACACTCACGATCTGGCTTAAAAATACATGTATGTATCCATAAATAAATGACTACAGAGTGGAAAAAGAAGACGAAATAAGTAAGTGTGACCGCCTCTTTGAGCTTTGGCAACGCAACGGCGGTAAGATAGAGGAGAGATAGATAAGTCGTTTTCGTGATTTCTGTGTCCTTCACGATGGTCAGTCACTTGAATCTTGAATCTTGAATCACATCTTCGGAGAATTTTCCACATCTTCTCTCTTACTCTCTACTACTACTACTATTTCTTCATCCTTGTATTCTTCTTCTTTCCCTCAAGTCATTATTATTATTACACTTCAAGCCTCGTTGACTACAAAAGAAAGGCTTATGAGTCTGCATGTGTAATGTATAGTTTCAAAAACTCCATACTCCCTACTCCATACTCAATACTCTATACTCAAGACAAACCGTCTGCATTTTTATTATTCCTCACTTTTACAATGCATCACATTACAACATACTAGCAACTAGCAAAAACTCTAAAACCCATATAATACATATAGGACACAAACCATAGACCTATATTACATGCAGACTGCAGATCTACTTACTACTTACATAAGTATAATAGAATAGTTGAAAGCGAATAAGAAATGAAAAGGAACCAAAGATGATGATTGTGATGCAGAAGAAGACGAGTAGACTAGAAACTAGAAAACGCCTCTTATTTAAATCTCTCTAAGTGCATCTTTCATGCACACAAACAACTCTTTTCATTCCTTTTTTGTTTTTACCACCTAACCGATCCCGATTCCATTTCCAATTTCCATAAACACGTAGCAAACATTAGGTAAGAGAAATAGCTAGTTAATTCTAATACTGTTACTTATTATTAGTATTATTACTTTTAGTAGTAGCAGTATGGTTTCCTTATCGTCAATATACAATACACATGCATTTAAACCTCTCTCCACTATGGTATTTCAGCTATGTTTTTTTACATAATTCATCAATATTCAATATGTATGCGGAATGCCAAATCCAAATGCCGATTCATGACTAAACAGATACTAAATAAATAACAACTATGTTACAAAAGCTGCATGCATAACATCATCAATATTATGCATTGATGGTAATGTGTAATGTAACTTATCTCTTCTTGATTCTTGATGAATAATAATATAATTTCTAATAGTCATTCATTATGTGGTCAAGACTCAAGACTGTTTTATATTCATTTTAACTCTTTGGTTTCGAAGCAGGAAAATGATTTGCGGAAAAATAAAACCTATTAATGACGATAACCAAAAGTAGAAATTAGTATGTGTAGAACGATTATATGCTAAATGTATATCTAAAATGATTAAAAACACGCGTTATGATAATGCAACCTTGTATTTGTAAATAGTATATAAAATAATAACTATTACACTGCTCAATGCTCACTGTTTATGTTCAGTCCAGTTTCAAGTTCGAGCTCCAGTGACAAAGACATTCAATATTAACTACTAACCATTCCCTAGTTTTTGCTCGTGTATATTAACATGTATACAATGTACATCCATACTCCATACAAATGATTTTTTTTTCTCTCTCGGGAAGATAAACTACAGATGAATGAATGATTGCTACTGACTCGTTATCATCAAGTTCGTTAGTGAAATGGCTATTCACTATCATGTACTGAGCATGATACAAAGTCTATGATGATGATGATGCTGCTGCTCAAGATGAAGTAGTACAAATTTTACATGTTTTTCCTTGCAAAAAAAACCCACTGCACTATACTCTACTACTCTACACTACCTAGATACTAGATACTTACAGCTGCCAGTAGTAACAAAAAATTGAGGCAAATCTGTTGGTAGGATCGATGATTGTGGGATAATTACAATTTTCAATCACTCTCAAGTATTTTACATGACCATATTTGAATTTTGAATGTACTAACCTATTCAAAATTCAAAAATCCACTTCAAGTCCCCCTCATAATAACAAAGATGTTTCATTATTCAGATAATTCATCTGCATGTGAAATATGAACTAGTATTCAGTTCCATCAATTTTTGTCACACTACCAACTACAAGTTAAGTGAAAAGTTGAAAACAAAGAACTACATATATATCAGAGTATATTTAGGAGACATTGAAAATAATAATAATGAAAATAATACTATTATTATTATGGGATGGGATATGATGGTGAATGGTGATGATGAAGTAATCCGTGTTAAGATAAAAAGGAGTGGAATGATGGAAGTTGAAGTACAAGTTGCTCCAACACCAATTCCAAACTCCAACTCTCCAGTTGGCGTTTCGCTCATGTTCATGTTAATATTAGTGCTGGATGGACGACAGGTTCGTCGACTCTTTGACTTTGAAGAGAAAGGTCGGGAGTGCAGAAACATGAACGAAAAAAATAAGAGAGAGAGACAGAGTCTGACTATTCCTATTGGTATTACAAGTACATGTGTCGTTATGTTCCTTTATACACATTACACATACATGCATAGAGCAGACGAATACAAAATACAAACAAGTACACTATACATAACCCTACCTTAACACCACTCATATTCTCCATTCTCCATCTCCATCATCATTATCACCATTCTCTCTCTCTTTCTCTCGGCATAAAGCATATCTGGAACCATGTTTTATATGCCAGTCGCAGTAAATTCGCAGACATTATCCTTTACATATGTATGTACCATGTACTTTGTACATTTTGCGTTTTCCATGTTGTTTCTAGCTACTCCCTCACTCACTCACACTCACTCGCTCGTTCACTTCTCGTTATTACTACATGTGCGAAATGTAATATGCAACGTACTATGCAAATACAAATACACCACATCACACCGCAAGCCTATAGTTTCTAGTCTCTAGAATCTAGACTCTAATCCAAGAGCCAGATATACTAGTATAACGTTTCAGAGAACATAAAAGTGCTGTCTCCTACATACCGATTCCGGGTTTCCACGTTTTCCTCCTCTTGCGGTCACAAATCCATCAAGTAAAACTAAATAAATTTATTCCCCTGTGCTTCTTTGATCTTTTGTCATTTTTCCATATACAATGTACAACATACAATATGCAGTCGTATTATGCTGCTGGGAGTATAAAAATTTGTTCGACATGCCGCATGCCGTATTTGGAATACATGTATATATGCATACTCGAAATAAAAAACCATAGCCAAAGCCAAACCATTTAAAATGGAGATTGCTCCATGGTACATGGTTTTAGAATATTAATAATATTTCAAATCAGGATCTCAAACTGACACTTTCTGGCCTCAACAATGTATAATGTACTAAAATGAAAAGAGGAGATAAAAAACAAATGGTAAATTGACTTGAGGTTCAAGACTCAAGTCAAGTTGTTTTTGCAAAAAGAAAAAGAAAATGCCTACCAATATATTATTATTGCTATTATTATTGTACGTTATAATAAATTGGAAGAAGAATCTTGTCCATATTTTTTGTTTTCTACATTTTGCGCTCCTATCACCCTCCAGCATTTTTCCATCCACTATCTACTATCTACCTTTCGCCTTCAACTCATTACCATGAAACATTTGAGAAAACGCTTAATTTTTGCACAGCATACAGTATACATATCTACACATCTGCGTGTATATGTATCTATATTCTGAATAAACAACTAACCTAGACATCCACTATTGTAATTTCTTCTTCCTTCTGCACTATGTACAATGTACACACTTTTTTGTTCATGCATATGCCTTCAAACCTGGATAATAAAACAAGTTTTGCTCATGATTTACACTTTGAGCTTTGTGCTTTGAGCATACGGAGGTGAGGTAGGGTAATCCTATCGTACGCAGTCGGTTAAAGTTAAATTATTCCGAGTACAAATAATAAGTAATATATTCATCATCCATGCTCAAAATAAAAAGAGTGGTACATGCAAAAGTATGGAAAGTGGAGAATGGAGAAGAAGTGAAATATACAAAATACAAATCAAGGAAGCAATGAAACCCCAGAAGAATAATCTTAAAACTCTTAATCCTTGTTATTTTTGTAAATGGTCAACCTTTTTTCTTGTTTGCTCACAAGGACTACCGACAGGACATGGAGGATTTTCATATATTAAAAGAAATCGAACCGTCTTGTAAATTTAAATTGAATTGAGACAAAAATGTATAAAACATCTCCGTACTGACTACTGCCGTCGTGCCATAGACGAATCAATTTGAATTTGAATGTTTCCATTGAAATTAACAATTTTATTTTATTATTATTATTGTTATTCCAGCCAGAAGTTAGAACATAAATAAATCAAAAAAGTATCACATGCTGGAAGTATATAAACATTGTCATTTCTCTAGACTCTAGATTGTAGATACGACGTTGGATTCAATTCAATTCAATTCAGTCACTCGTTTGCAGTTTGTTTAAATTCCAAGTATCTGTTACCTACAAGTACTGCTACTTTCAAAAATAAAACACCATGAACTATGATGATCATGACTGTGTAAAAAGGATCCCTTACACATACTTTTGTTCCATATATTTACATATAAATCTGTTTTTTTTATTTTCATTATCTATATTCTATATCCGAGTGCAACCAAATATCAAATATCGAGCAAACATTGAACATCGAGAATCGAGTATTGAGCACAGAATACACAGTCATTTTGTTTGACTTGAGACTTGTATGTTGATGTTGATCATTAAAAAAAGTATACTCGTAACCATAATAATTCTACACATGTAGTATGTAGTGTCTAGTGTCACGTTGCAAAAATGATTAGTGCCATGTGCTCACGTTCTAAAATGAGGATTTTCCCCTACTTTGCCAGACCTTGATTGATAAAAGGCAGAAAGAGAGAGAAAAATTTTGAGTAAAATATAAATACATGAAGTTGTGTTGGTCACTTTATAATTTATAATTAATTCAAAATTAAATAAATATAAATAAAACATACAAGTACACTCAAGTACAAATAGTACAATGTACACAGAACAACTGTAGTCAGAGCCAGTTGCGAGAGGATCTTAGATACACAAGACGTACAAACTACACCATACATACATAACTTAACATGTGTAGGAGAATCAGCGTAAATTTCCTTTGCCGCAGTACATTAATATTAAATAATAAGTAGCCGAGTAAAAAAACAACAATCATTTTGGTTACAAACCCTGGATTTCCTAACAGCACATTATTTGTACTTTGTACATTTGTACATTGTACGTATAAATAATATCCACAAACAAGTTAGACTACTACTACTACACCAGAACCAGAGCTAGAGTATAAAATAAGCAATCGTACAGTCGTTGTGGTTTGTATTCTGTATATATTAAAGTTTAACGAAGGACTTAACAACTTTTCCATTTTATACTATCCGTATATCCATACAACTACTGTACTGTACACTGTACGCCATACAATACGCAGTCTGTAAATGGTAAATAAATGCACCATGTAACGCAATGTAGTAAGTAAGTAAGTAGTAACGTTGTAGTTCTAGATACTATTTGTACAATAAACACAAATTGAGCCTAATACTAGTACAAGCTTACGCAAGAGTTTTATGGCTAATGGTTACTTATTCAATTCTTTTACGATGACGACGGCTACAACTCAAAGTTCCAAATTCTGAACTATATCAAGCTACAGCTAATACTACATTTCCCGTTCCCGTTATGTAATTTTGTTTTATTCTTGACTTGGCATGCTCAACTATATTTTTGATGCAGAACTTGCTTGATGCAATTTTTCCTTAAGTTAGATGAAAAGTTTAGAGTGTTATTTTTTTACCTATTATTGTATCAACAAAGAAAACGATGTAGGAAATAATACAACAAAGCAGCATCTAAATGTAAAATATAGTAAATGCATGATGAATGAGTGACAAAAGGAGCAAAAGAAGAGAAAAAAGAAGGAGCGAGGTGAGGATTGGAAATTGGAAGACAAGTATAGAACAAAAAAAATAACGTGCTATTCACCTCAGAACATTTAACCTTGATATCCAATTGACTCGACATGAAAAATACTCACACATTTACACACATACATACATCCAGACATTCTCTCATTCAATACGAATATAGTCATATTAATATATCGTCAAATATCAAATATAAATCAATAAAATTAATATATATAGATTATATATCCATATTCATTTTATATCGGTGGTAGACGGATCCGAGTCAAATCTATCTAATCTATATACAAATGTACACTTTAAATCATTTAAAATGGAGACTAGATGTAAAATGTACGTTTGTCAACAAATTATACGTCGTATTTTAACAGTGATGAGTATGAGGAGAGAGAGAGACGATGATCCACGTGCTCAATGGATTTTTATTATTTATTCACAAAATTCACCCATTTCAAGCTGCTTGGAGTGATAAAGAAATAATCATGGATAGTTGATAACCGATACAAACTACAACTACTGATGACTCCGTATTCTACGAACTACTATTTATATGAACCATTCATCATCATTCATACTTTTCAAGAGTCAAGAGTTAAAAGTTATGTTCAGTAGGGAAATTATTATTGACGATTGCAATTACTACTACTAAATACATCTATTTCTACTCCCTACTCTCGACTCTCTACATGTGATGCCTTCCTACTAGCAACATCCTTCAAAATTTTATTTGCTACAATTTGATAACAAGAAGCAAGTTAAAGAGTCACAACTTCTTGATGATTTTTATACACACAGTATCAGTGTTCTATTTCAATGTCAATACAAAATACAAATAATCATGTTATATGTTATTATGATAATACACTAGTTCTACCAGTCACCAATTGATAACATAGAAAAAAGAAAATGTTCCTCTTTTCCCTACTCAAAATAATAAAAGTCATTGTATTATATAACGTACAAAGTTCTCCCGCTAACTCAATGCTGATGTGTACTGTACTCCATATTTTATACATTATAATTATAATTATTATGATTACAACATGGAAGAAAACACGGGAAAAGATAATATTAACACATATTTATGATTTAAGCCACACAATATTGGCAATCAATTATGCATTCAAATTTCAAGTATTCGTATATAATTTAATTTTCACGACACTGTTAAATCCTTTTTGTTTCTCTCATGTGTGTGTGCACATTATACATGAAATAAATTATTCGTTACTAATAAATTTTGGCACATGTAAGCGGAAAAATTCCATAGAAAAATTCACGATTAGCACATTTTTTCTCGGTTCTCTAATATCATTTTGGCTTTTACTCTTTCTTAAAGTTTGATTTGGCATTTGGCAAACAGAAAAAAAACTTGATACTCTACAGTCTACACTGTGCAGTGTGTAGGGAATCATGGCATTTTCGAAGCAAGTAAGTAACACAGGATTCTACCTGCACAATGTAGAATATTTATGTACATTGTGCACTGTACTTACTACTTACTACAATACTACAATACAATGCCACACAGACAGATACATAAAAAGACACATCACGTCGGATTGTGGATTGCGTAAAAGAATTGTATTATCCATTGTGTATTGTGCACTGTGTACATCTAGTATTCTAGTATCTAGTATCTTTTCATCTATCATCTATTCTACTACCTACACAGTACAAACAAAGATTGAAAGAGTGAATCAAAGAGAAGAAAAAAAAGTGTGCAATATTTTTCGCTACATGCACATTCAAATTCAAATGGTATGTTCTCTGCTCTTTGCTCTGTGTAAGTAATGCACTCAATACAATACAATAATAGTCAGAAATTAGTTTCATGCTGTTTCTTCAATATGAATAAGAGGGAGGTAAAAAAAACTAAATAAACGCATTATGAATTGCTCTTATAAGGAATCTTGTAATGTTCAATGTTCAGTCTTCATCATGCGAACATTACATTATATTTGTATTAAAAGACGAACATAAAATAATATAATAATAATATAATACTTTGTTATATTTGAAAGAGGTGTTTTCATTCTCCACACTCCTTTTGTACTGCTTTGATATTATTATACTCTAGACTCTAGACTCAAGACTCTAGTGTTTACACTACATGTGTATTATAATGCTGAGAGTTGAGAATGAGGGAGAGAGATGTATACACGCAATTCATAATACATAATACACTGCTGGGGATTGTGCAAATTTGGTAGATAGAGAAAGGGAATATTTCGATAAGATCTTGTTCACATCTTATTGCGAATGGAGTAGAGAGTGGAGAGGAGAGAGGAGAGAGGCAGGTTGAAGAAAGAGGGATAGAGGGGGAGAGATAGTAAAGAAATTTTTATGTAATGTTAAAGAAGTAAAAAATAGCAAGGAAATCGGAATGCGAATTTCCTGCAGGGCTCAGCCTTGAGTTAGGAGTTTGACCCAACTGTTCTTACTTCATCGCCATCGCATCGCCATCACCATTCACCATCCACTTCGTCATCATGGCAAAAAGACCAAGCATAGAGCATACACTGTACATGCACACATTCTCACTCGCAAAATATCTGCCATTCACTATTTTGGACTGTGTAGAAATAAATAAACATCTATGCTCACACAACATACAGTATATGATTTATATACACTCCCCTCCTAACTAATACTTATCAAGTAAAGAAAAAAAATCTATAGTGTATGTACTCGTGCTCATTTTTTTTACACTGTCCACAGAAGATTATAGACTGTAAATACATTGAAAATTGAAACAATTTCATTACAGTGCAGTTTACCATTTACCAGAAAAAAATCTTTGGAATACTAAAGACTCATCATTCATCATGTAAACAGAATGACGGAATTTATTCATGATAATACTCTATATTTGCTATTTACAAAATAGCAAATACACAATGTGCAACACGCTTTTTAAATAATAATATATTTATTTTACATTTAATTTCTGTAATCATGCTAAATTTTAAGGACTTTTTTTAAAAACCTGTTTATCTAGGATCTAGGGTCATAGAAAATGTAAGGAGTAAAATGGAAAATGGATAAATCCTACTATTTTTTCTACGATTCGCAATTTTTTTTGTAAAACGAGGCAATTTTTTAAGTAATGAATAAAAAAAAAAGATAATAATTATGTAGAGTAGGCAATATGCACACTGTACCATCAATGTATTTTTAGAATTTAGACGAGCCGATATCATATCGAATATGGAGACTAAAGAAAGGAAGCCATTCACATATCTGATTACAATAATAAATCTTATGGTCACATAATTTAGATACTAAATACTAAGCCATATTTATCCAGTATGTGTATTTTGTTTCAATGAGCAAGTACAGGAAAAGAATCCATATTCAAACTCAAGACTCAATACTCAATACTACTGCAGATCTGTATTACTGCTGTGGTGTCTCAATCTCTTATCATCATACTTGGATAAAAGTAGCTCTTCTTCTTTAATGCTTCTTCCATTAATATGTTCAATGTGCAATGTACATGTCCAGATAGTTGACTATTACATATTATGATTTGGATTTGACGGTCAAACATATAAGCTCTCTATTCCTCTAACCTTAACCTTGGCAAAGAGCAAATGAACAAAGCCACATGGATGGACAACTTGTCTCTACTTAAGTCCACATAATATTGCTCAATGCTCCATACTAAACTGAATTGGAGACGACAGACACACAACACACAACATATTACACACTTCATACAGTATATTGTATATTGTATACATAACATATACTGCCACATGCATTTTGTAAATCATCTGCTCCGATAATATATTATAACGTACTTGTAAAATATACATTGTACGTAGAAAAGAGGAAATAGTAGCGAAAAAAAATATCGAACAACACATCAGTCAAAAAACCCAAGAGATACATCCCTGTGACAAAGACGTAACATTATACATTTTACATACATGTAATGTATTATGTATGATGCATCAAAAGTATAGAATATAAAAGAAGAAGACCACACGAACGGTGACGATAATAACACTCAAATATCCATATGACCATTACTGCATACAACTTTTTGTCAATATGTCCAGAGTCCAGACACATGTAGAGAGTGAGAGCCAGAGCCAAAGCCAGAGCCAGGTAAAGGTACATTGAGGTTAACATCAACCCTTCTCCGAACTTGGAGCATATGTGTGTGTATTATGTATTTGACTAGAATTTTTTCATCGATCGTCCATAAGTGACGATGACAATGTACTCTACTCATTCATCCAATTCAATCCAATCGTCTGTCTGTCTATCGGCCAGGCTCTAGAAATCCAGAAAGCTCGCCTGCACTTTCTTTCTTTCTTCTTTCACCTATTGTCCATCCCAGACTGTATTTTGTAATATTATAGGTAGCTACAATAGTCTACGTTTTCTTCAAAGTCCACACTCTACACTCTACAAACGCCTTTTGAACCACCTTTGAGAAGATGGAAAACCATTATGTTTTCCACATAATATGTAATATGTTGCTGACGGTATATTACATGATGTTTACTACATACGACTCTGTCTAATACCTAATACTGACTAGTCACTACTCACTACGGAGGACAAACAAGTGATAAAACGCATAGCGTAACATCAATTTCCGAAAGCAATTCTGAGGACAAAAGCTTTGGCACACCCGCAGATTTTTTCTCTGTAAATTTACCTCGTATTTCTCGCATTATATTTATTTGTGCTGTGATACATATTGAAATATGTACTCTGCTTTTCAGCTAAATAACCCTCATCATCAGCATTTTTCTTCATATTATTATTACAAGTACAAGAAAAATTACTAACCGTATACGCCAGAGCAGGAGGAAAATTCAAAAAAATAAATAAATAACCAACTCGCTCGCTCGCTCACTTACTTAAATACAATTGATCTGACCCAAGATTAAAACTACGGATCAATTGTTCGATTCCACTACGGATGATAGATTCTACATTCTAGACTCTAGACTCTAAACTCTAGACTCGCGCCGGAATTCTCACATCTGCTGTTTTCCCTTTTCAGATCAGCATAGATCACAAACACTCATACACAACTTTTACATAAGAGCCCACATAATATTACTCAAACCATGTGCAACGGTAGAAAAGATGTTCAATAATATTTGAAAAGCCCTTACATTCATATGCATAAGCATTGTTGGAATATGAAGGAAAACAAACTACTACAAATACTGTTATGTACATGTGTTTCCGCTCATCCCATAACAGAATTCAGGTGAAACTGAAAAAGAGAATGAGAGATAAGCTGGAAAGAAGCATTGGGAGAATAACTCATTGAGTACAATGGGCAAAAATGTATAGATGTTTTGTTCGAGAGAACATCATCCTCTCTACTCTTTATTATTACAGAACATATAGCTAATACAGCTGTCCAAGTCAAAAGTTAATAGGTGGAAAATGGACGTGGATATTATGTGAATTTTAAAACAATATGACAAAAG
The DNA here is from genome assembly GCA_034698265.1 of Sminthurinus aureus. Classification (NCBI taxonomy): domain Eukaryota; kingdom Metazoa; phylum Arthropoda; class Collembola; order Symphypleona; family Katiannidae; genus Sminthurinus; species Sminthurinus aureus. Next base: position 25,474 of record JAQGBH010000046.1, read on the forward strand.
AATAACAAGGTGTTTCCATCTCCCACTCTAGACTTTTGACACTCGTCATTCCTGCCGAGAGAAAGAGCGAGAATTTCGGTATATTGGTCTTCGGTTTTCTATACAATCGATAAAGCATATAGTCGACTCGACTTGTGCAGATCCAGCAAACAGAATATACAAGAGTTTATGTAGATAACGGATAAAAGAATGGAATGGAATCGACGTTGTTCTCTTGTGAGTTTCCTCTTTCAATTTTATTAGCCCCATTTGATTCCAGTTTCGAGTCGTCTGACCTAAAAATCCTTCTCTCTCCCTCTCTTTGCTTCTTTCTTTCTCGATCACGACGACGAAAGAGCATGCAGAGAGTAAAATAAAACCATGGTCAGGTTTGATTATTCTCTCTCCTTTTGACTTTTTTCTCCATGTTTACTAATGAAATTAATGAACCTATCTATGCTCCAGCATGCTCTCCCAAAAGATCTAGAATTTAGACCCTAGACCTAATTCCATTCCACCAGTCTCAAGTCTTAACTCAAAGAACTCTAATGTAGATTCTAGATTGTAGATTGAGTTCATTCTATCCGCTGCATACACTCAATATTCAATATTCAGCACAGACTTGGACTTTTTATTATTTCTAACACGAGTGCACGAATCACATTTCATATCAATATTACTTTGATGCTCTGATGCTATTTGAGTATTATTATTGCAAAGTTCATCCTCATGTCATAATCGGATCCTTTGAACTTTGAACAGTAAAACTATACCAACTACATACCATTATCACTGTCTAACTGACTAACGAGGAGACAAGGAGAAGTAAAATTTAACTACTGATATCGTATATTATTTTAACCATAACTTAACCTAATTACAAATTACAAACCACAACCACATTAGGACGTTATGATTGAAAAAAGGAAAACAGTGGAGCCGGAAATTTATTGGCAACTTGTAATGTGTCATGTTATGAGTAATAAGTTTACGGGGTCAGTTTTTACAGCACGACCACAACATGGAGCTAATTTTATACGACTGAAGGAATAAATGTTTAAATGTTGGTTTCTTGGTTCTTGACTCGAGTCTCGAGTTCCTTGTATTATTCACGGATGAATACGCTCCAATATGAGGATATGATATGAAAATGACGAGCGGAAATTCAAGTAACCACTACCGGCAACAGTTAAGCATTTAAGCATTTAACTACTAATTTTGTCGGGTATTACAACTGGAGAGAAAAGGGAATATAATTAGTTATTAGAGGGAAATTGCGTTGTTTTTATCACCTCCGGAACTCTATAGTGACCGCACTGTTGGCTTGGCTTGGCTTGGCTTGGCCTGGTTTGACTTGACTGATTGGCAAAATTACTCGTAGGAAAAGATATTACGTGTAATAAAGAGTAAAGGGAAAAAAGAGACAAAAGCCATATTTATATCAAGTCTTAACCTCTTGACTCTAGATTCTAGACACTAGACTTTGCCTACAACCGATCAACCAAATACCAAATACCAAATATCAAATATAGCTAATGAGTGAGTGGAATGGGATACATAATAAATAAAAGCTACAGTCAACTATTACAAAGCTAATAATCCAAACCAAACCAAACCAACAATCTCAAACACATGAATTTTCATGGTAGTAAAGAGTAAAGTGTATACAAACCAAAATGCTAACTTCCTTTTCCTCTTCATTTTCTCGAGATAATATACTCCAGAGCACACACACACTCACACACACACCTTCTACTCACTCTATTAGCTATTAGTTATTACCCATGTATATTAGGTACAAATAGAACGGAGGTACATCCATCCACACACTCGGAAAAAACAATATTTTTAACTCCATGATAACATAAAAGTTAACTTGATATCACACGAAAAAACAGATTTTGTATGTGATTTGGAGTTAACCATCACGTAGTCATGCCCCAACTACAGATACTATTAAAAATTGTCTCAAGTCACCCCGATGCAGTGTTGCCAAATTGGGAATTTTACTCCAAATCACATAAAATGACTGTCCATTTAACGTGATGTACTGTAAAACAGTCGAAATTTCATGTGACAGCACGTAAAACGTATGGTATTCGTACTGTTGGGGCATGACTACGGTATCTTTTCTCTCTGTGCATCCATACTTACACTCACATTCAAACAACGTGCATGCTTGATTTATTTATAAAACTCTCCTCACAAGTTCTAAACTCTCATGTACAAGACGAAAAAGAGCTTGCACATCCTGTCTTTATTTATTCCTTCTACAACCATCAACCATCCACCATACGTAAATAGCTATATCTATGGATTCTAGATTCTAGATACTAGATGCTAGTTACACACAGGTTTTTCTCACGACTTCATTCAAATTTCCTATGGAAATGAAACAACCTTTTTTGCCTTATTGGCTCCATCAGCACGGTAACACCACAACATCACAACCACCACAATAACAACAGTCATGCATATTATATATTGTGTATTATTTCACATGTAAATCCTACTGTAGAAATTGAACAATCGCGTCATTCCAACTACAAACTACAGACTCAATACATGATCTGATAGAAAATCTATCAGCTATATGGATGGACAACGACAACATATTATATTGTATTATATCATAGACTAACAGTACTTATTATTTGGTCGGCTGTGTAAGGAAAGGACAATAATTTTCCTCAAAACTCAAGACCGAGGTTCTTAACTTGTTTTTTTTCCTCCTCCGTGTTACACACTCCACATTACATATTACATCCTATTGCATATGTCATTACAATGACCAAAAAGTGAATGTTATATATTACCCTTTCAAGATTACCTATACATTTATGCATATGACACAATACATAATACAATACAATACAATACAAAACAAGGGAACAGGAGACAATTTCACACAAAAATACAGAGGGAAAACGGTAAATTTCTCTGGAAAAAACCCTTTGGGCTCAATTCTCTCTTGATTCTCTTCCAAAACGTAGCTACGTTTGGTTATTTCATTCATCAGATGTTCATTTTCCTCTCGGTAAAAGAAAAAAGAACCGTTATTTGTCGCAGAAAATCGCCTGAGATGGACACATCTTTACTCTTAGCTTGTCGAACTAATTCCATGTACTCGTATTCAAATGTTTTATTATTTGGAAAAATCTCACGGTATGAATTCTATAGTCTATACGTCTTGAAAAATCTCAGATGTAGATTGTAGATGTAAACAAAACCCATATGAATGAAAAAGTGAAGGAGAAAAGGATGAAGATGAAGGAAAAGTTTTATGCAGATGCAAATACTAGATAAAATTGTCGAAAATCAATAATAAATAGATCAGGGTAACCTCAAGGTTCACCTGAATATTTGGAGATTTGAAGGTAAAGGTGAAGGAAAAAAGGGACAAAGGACTCTTACTTACTTTTCCTCTCAAATTCAAGGGCTTTAAAGGCTACCAACTGTCCTGTCCAGTTACATCTATTCAAGGTTGACGATATGTATCTACCATTATATGGTGTGTCGTATATCGTACATCATGTACATATGCATGTGAAATATGGAGTACACAGTCAGAAAAATTTAGTACAATACCGTAGAAAGGCCCCAACAGTAAACGAATACCATACATTTTGCATGATATCACATACAATTTCAACTGTTTTACAGTATGTCACATTAAAACATTAGTGATTGTATGTGATTTTGAATGCAAATTCAAACTTGGCAACACTGTATTGGGGTGACTTGAAACAACTTTTAATAGTATTGTGGAGTGGGGGCCTTTTTACGTGCGGCTTAACTCCAAATCACATACAAAATCGGTTTTTTGGTGTGATATCACGTAAGATTTTATGTGATCGAAGAGTTAAAAGAATTTTCTTTTCTGTCTGTGTGCTTATTTAATTCAAGTGATATGAATGTGTGTATGTTTGTGTGTAGAATGGAGATAAATCAATTGATTTTTGTATTAGTATCAAATATCATTAGCCAAGACATTACAATAACAATAATGGTAGGAATTCATGCAGCCACAGATCTAATACCTAATAGCGTTAGCTAATGGTCTAATGGTTCACCGTTATGGGTTATGGGAAAACGAGACGTTTTCTACATCATTCTCCTGCGTATACCTTTTTTATTCAAATTCTCAATTTCTGTGGAGTCTGGAGTAAACCAACAACCAACAACCAAACCGAACCAAATACAATTTAAAAAGAAAATTACCATGGTGAGCTCTGAGGAAGGAATTAATAGATAATAGATACAGGATATGCATTATACACGTACATTGCACAATACACAATACAGCTCTGTTGTATATCCAATATCCTTCAGTATGATTCGGTTGTGGGATCTGGATGTGAAATGGTTCCATTTAGTTTTCGTTTTCGATTTGGATTTCACCCGAAGGTCTCTTAAGATTTGGTCACGACATGTGCACTCAATGTGATGTCGTTTCTTTTCCTATCGTATAGGTACTTCCACCTTAATTTCAACAGGAGAGGAGGAGATGAGGACAGCAAGAAAGGGAGAAGAGGAAAAAGTAAACCAAACCAACGAACGAAGAGCGAGTCATCCTCCATCCAACATCCAACATCGAACATTCAGCCACTAGAAACTACCCACTGCTAACCGTAATAGTGATATTGCTGCTGCATTGCATTATCGAATTCAAAGTAAATTGCGGCAGTATACATTTAATGGCTCTCTACCGCATCCTCCTCGTTTCTCCTCTCTTTTCCATAGTTTGGATTGGCTTGGATTGGTTTGGTCGTTCCAAGAAGTAGATTATTAGCATTGAGAATCTGTATTCAATTCTTCCCTTTTAGCTCCCTTCTCCCGTAACCAGTAACCAGTAACCAATAACGATGACTGTACATTCTATATTCTATATTCTATACCCTACAATACAATATACAATACAATGTGCAAGATATACGATGCTGGATCTGTCATGCTTGTTGTATCATGCATCATTCAATCTATCTATATGATATAGGATATAGGATATATTAATCAGCATTTCCTATATTAACACAAGCACTCTGGATTGGCGAAAGTCAATATTGCATGGCGACAAGGCAGTCCCAATTCTCAATCCTCAATTCACACTTATTCACCTTATTCTAACGGTTCGAGTCTAGAGTCTAGAGTCTGAAGCCTGAAGTCTGAAGCCTGAAGCCTGGAGTATTGAGTCTCCGATGTGTGTGTGGCAGAGACCATGAGCCTTGAGAATTCTTTTCAGAATTTTCGCATCAAGTTGCTCAGAGTACACAGCACACAGATACCAGACACTAGAAACCAGATGCACATATTTGTAAGCGAGTAAAGGGTAAAGAGTATTTGATATTGTAAATTGGAAACTGGAAATACAAGAGAAAATGAATGTGGACAAAACAGGAAATGAAGTGAAAAGAAGAATTTCTTAGGATGGAGTTAGTTTAATCTTCCTTATCATCAGATACAGATCCAGGTCCAGAGCCACACTCAGACGCAGACCCAGACCCAGAAAAACAGGAGTGAGAAGAGTTTGAATCCTAGACCTGTTTATGGTGTACACTGTACAACATATAATACACAACACACATCCATAGCCATAGTCATAGCCAATGCCATGGCGAATAGTATAAATTGTACAGTGTAGAAAGTAGAGAGAAGAGGAAATCTTATGTAGAGGATTATTATCTCATCAACGATATTGATTACGCTCTCCAGTACAAATTACAGCTTTCTCATCGTCATTGCCATCGTAGTTGCAATCGTCATTGTCGTTGTCGTTGTACATTGTACATTGTACATTGTGAATCTTATAGGAGCTACACACAATGGCTAGTTTATTTACATACATATGTATCATGTATGCAATATATGTGTTTAGTGAAGAAATTTCAACGTGTTTTATTACAACAACAGTTTCATATATTTCTAGTACAATAGCACAATCTACAATATTTATGTGAGTTGTACATGTAGCTATATGAGCCCCCTCGAGTCTTGAGTCTTGAGTATTCGATTACTAAAGAATTGGTTGGTGGAGAATAGAATTGAAAGGGATAAATGATGGAGATGGAGATGGAAGGAGTTAAAGTGAGGTCATATCAATTGTTTGTGAATTAAATGGCTAATGTGCAGAATATGGGTTCTAAGTTCCAAACAACTCATGCCACTTCTCCAATGCTCCACAGTACTTGATACTCCATATGGTATAATAAATACTCACTTGAGTCTCTAATCTATGTGTAATGAATCAGGAAATCCAACAGTAGGCAGTATACCAACTTGAACTTATTAATCGCTGCCAGGAACACCCAGTCATTTATGTATACTTGTGTATAGCTACATTATACATCTTCGCACTGTGCGCTGTGTACTGCATGAAAATACTGAAAATATCCTCTGTTCCAAAACTACTACTCAATTTAGGAATAAAACTGGAATCCACAGTGGATTGATCTAAGTTATAAAATACTGGTAAAAATCTGACTCCATACTCAAAGAATAATAAAAATCTTGGATTAGTTTCACGTTTCATGTCTCGTATTTCAAATCAATGATCTTATCAATGGCCAAATGAGCGTGAAACATGAGATATTAATGATGAATGTCTACTGTATAATTAGCAATAGATTTTCCAACTTCCCCTCATAAAAAATGAGACATGCAAAAAATACCTTTGTGTATTTTTTGCCTTGTATAATTATACGCACAAAGGGAAGAAAACGCACAGCTGAAAAATTGCCTCTGGCCTAAATATGAAGTACGGGGGAAATGTGTGCAGTCTGTATTGTGGATTTTGTTGAGTTATGTTTCATTTTTTATTGTATGTTATTACCGTTTAGATCCTCATCTATTACAATCTATTTGGTTTTTATGGTGTGCATGAAATAACAAATACTGATATTCTGCAAAACGAGTGTCTAGAGTCCAGAGTCCAGAGTCCAGAGTCTAGAGTCTAGAGTTTGGAATCTAGAGGGCTTTTATTAATACATATACAGAATCCGGAGTTTCGGGTAGTTGCATCAAAGCTATTTTTATGTTTGTTTACGCATGGTGCATGGTACACCTGAAAGCCTAGAGCAGTTCTATGAAACCTCTACTACAAACTACAAACTACTACAAATAAACCAAGTTGCAGAATATACATTCAACGTTTCTAAACCCATTTTCCATGTTCCTGGGAAAATTGAAAGTGCTAGAATTATGTGTAGTTGTCTAAGAGACCCACATGGACAACATGGAGAAAGCAAATAGAAAGTAAAAGCTTGGAATAGCACCAGAGAGTCCAGCGGACAGCGTCCGGCATCCAGAGTTTAGACTAAAAGTAAAAGTAAAAGAGCCGAGTGTAGAGTGTAGAATGTAGAATGTAGAATAGAGTGGAAAGTTGTGAAAAAATATGAGTATGAAAACAACAACATTAGAAAAGCATCCGTGTTCCATGTAGAAATAGCCAAAGATGGACCCAGGGGATTCAGTTCAACTCTGCTCGAAAGCTCGAAAGCTCGAAAGCTCCAAGCTTAGCTTTATCTAGCGTGTTTCACGATTCACGATTCACAATTCAAGAATAAAATAACATTGCCACATGGAACAAAAACTCCATATATACAGATACAGATGTAGAATGTAGAATGTAGAGTGCAGAGTGTGAAATAAAATCTACGATTGTTTTTGGTTCTTTACCTAGTTTGAATACCTACGGATAATGGATCCACTCCTTTTTACCACCTTTTTACTCTTTTTTCAGCTATATAAGTACACTGCACACTCTCTTGACACTTGACATTTGATATTTGACGTGGTTAAACTGTAGCTGAAAAAAATGTTGTTTTGTTTGTTATTTTTCTTATTCCATTAAAAACGGTTGTTGAAATTTAGATAAAATTTCTGTTTCAAGCCTTTTCAATTTTTTAAAATATCCACGGTTGTTTCATCTATGTTTTCATCGTATCGTAATTTTATTGCAAGTTGATTAAAAAGGAACGAGTTGAAATTGGAGAGGTGAAAAAACCTTGGATGTAGACAATGAGCCACTTTCTTGTATAGAACTTATCACATCTCAACATTAGACAGTAGGCAGTAGAGAAGGATGAGAATTTCAGTAGAATTGATGAGCAAGAGCCAACATTGTCGTCTATCCTCTATTATTATACTCCCCTGTAGAAAAATAAAGCAGAATCAGAAGCAGAAGCAACTTAGGCTGCAGTGCCAGCTGTGTGTTGTGTGCAGAGTGTGGATTCTATTTTCTACTTTCTACTTTCTAGTCTGACGGTAGTTTATGTCTTGAGGGAACAAAATTATATTGATTGATGTGATGTGCTCCAGAATGCGGTTTGGGTTTCCTTGATAACGAGTATATTGTACATTGTACACTGTACGTTATACTTTGTGTGGGCTGTATGTTGTATATTGTACAGAGAACGACCTAGTGCACACTACACACGTAACCACGTACAGATACAGATACAGAGACGGAGCATCCAATATGAATTTTGAAATTGAACGAACGACGGAACACAGAACACACTCTGCTTTCTACACTGTGCTTTCTCCCTTCGGAAATAGAAAAGTAGGGAAGTAGTGAAAGAGAAATTGAGGCACAATACACAGTACATTGTGCTTTGCACATTGCACATACACATGACCGCATTCTTTGATTTCATATATGTTTTATGTATTGTATATTGTATATCCTCCACATGTGGAATGGATGAGATAAAGGAGGATAGAAGGAGAGAAAGTGAGAGGGAGAGCATAATCGTCTATCCTCATCCTCTTTCTCTTCACTCACGTGCATATTTTATACTGTAGATTATACTTATAGCGCTCTACACTCCACACTACACGATTTTCCATACGCACCTACAACCTACAAATTTCAATTGGATGGTCTGGAACAATGGAAGAATAGAACAAGCGAGCAAGAGTGGATGTCGCGCTGTAAATAGTTTACAGTTTACCGTGTGGGATATCTACCGCAAATTGTACTGAATGGCCCTAGAAAGGAAACCAACCCACAAACAAACAAAAACCAACTGGATGTAGAATTTAAAGTTTAGAATCTAGAATCTAGAGTCTAAAGTCTAGAGTGAAGAAAAGAAGCAGAGCAGGAGGAAGAAGAAGAGAAGAGACAATGTGTCATTTTACATATACACATACGTCAAACGTAGATTGAAGCTGGTACACTCCCATCATTTTCAAACCTATCAACTTTGAACAGGAAACTAAACTAAATTCAACTCAACTTATGTTTCATTCTCCATGTAGCTTAAAAAGTCGTATGTACAATGTACAATGTACAGTGGACGATCCAAGTATGTGACTGAGTAAAATCAAGTACCTACGCTACGATGTATTATTATATAATTGTAGAAACTATGTACATTTTTTACTGTGATATACTTCAAGTATGTATACAAATGTAAGTGTGACATTTTCCTCTATTATTGGTAATGAAGGTGTCATATCATGCCATATTATATCACGGCTCTTCACTTGTTCTTTTTCTTAGTTACTTCTCTTCACTCTTGTCCAAAGTCTAAAGTCTAAACATCTTCGTTATGGTTATTTGGTATTTAATATTTGGTATTGTTCAGCTCAAAAGATAAGCCTTGAGGCTAACTGTGGACTCTAGACCAAAAACACTATCTCATCCACCAACAACTTGAGGCATCCACCATTAACTTGCTTTCCTGTTTCACTATGGATACGAATACCAACATGAATATTATTATGAACATAAAAGTAAAAGCTCAAGCTAGGAAAATTTTGCAGCCATCTTCCTTTATGCACAATTTACAAAAGGAGAGATAACGTGTAAAGTGTAAAAATGCATTGGACCAAGGAAGCAGGAGAAAGTAGACAGTGGGACGAAACTGCTTTTCTTGCATATTAAAAAATGACTTGCCCGAGGACAGTTTACATTTAAAACACTATATTATTATACGACACATTGTACATAGGGCATCGTTCACTGTTCATTTTACATAGACACTGTGCAAAAATAAAAAACTGCTGGATTTCCCTGGCTTTTCCTCTCCCTTACACGTTAGTTCCATTAACCAGTTTTAAAACGACAAAGGATAAGGCCGCATAATAATGAGAGAAAGATGACAACACCAATGACAATGAAAAAGGGGAACAACGAGCAAAATAAAAACGAAGAAAGTCAAAAGGGAAAGGCTAAAGGCTGCGTACACCGCACACGTCTAAAGGAAGAGTGATATTGTTGTACGTCGATCCAGAATCCAGATTCTAGAGTTAAAAACATACATTTTACAACTAGGAACGTAGAAAATGTCTGCAACGTAGAACTTGTCTGGTTCCTTTTAAATATGTATCTCAAAGTAGTTGAAGAGTCGTCGTCCAAACTTCGTAATCTCCATTGTGAATGGGTATAGAAAAGCAGGACGGAGGAACGACTAAAGTTGACATTTCACTCACTCTTTCTCTTCGATTTCTACTCTACTCAATTTTATTGTCCCAGTGATTGGGATTTGGGATCCGGAAAGGAAGAGAGTTAAACTTGGAATATTGGCCTTCTCATTCGCTCCACGTTGTGATTGTCATTGCCATTGTCATTGCCATTGTCATTATCATAGTCGTTTTACTGCTGGAATCGGAATGTCTCAAACATCTGATTTAATGTTCACTGTTCACTGGTTCACTGGTTTACTGTGAGGAAAGTGGAACGGTTCGTGAGAATTGGATTCTTGATAGAAAATAGAAAATTCTATCGAAGCAGATCAGATGGGATCCGAAGATCCGACCATTCGAATTATTGAGTGTATAAAGCGTAGTGCTCAGCGTGCACTAGACAGTAGACATTAGATAGTTGACAGAGGATGAAAAATGTTGATTAAGATGAAGATCGAGACGGAAATGGAAATTACTAGTTATACAATCCCTTTCATTTATGCTATATGCTATATTATATATTATATTAAACCGTATCTATTATGTACAATCTAATATAATATATTGGACAATGTACACGGAATTATTGGAATCACAGGGCTCAAATAATAGTTGAGTGAATCAGAATAGAAGTTGCAAGATGGAAAAAATGTATCCATTTTTTATACACACAAAAGACCAAGTACATTGTACATGCATCTGGTACCTCAATATGAAATACCAAAGACGTTATGCACACATACGCTACACAACACTACGCTTCACTGATATACACTGAGACAAGGAAAACGACTACACTCATTCAACGGCAACTACGACTGCTTTTCATTTTGATGTGCCATTAGAGAAAATTACCGTGCAAGAAAATTCGACGAAACTTTCACTTTCCTGTTCAAGCTCCTCATTTCAGCTCAGCTCAGCTCTGCTCCGACCAACTTAACTCCATTTCTGGTTCTATAGTTCTAGTTCACGTTCATCTCATGGATTAAGATGGGAGAGTAAATCAAGTCAGAGGAGAACACATTACTTGTTGCTACGCCCTCATTCCCATTCTTCCTTTCTTTTCCACTTTCTCCTTCTCTATCTCTGTCTCTGCTTCTTCTGAGTTTCATAGAGCTACATCCACTCTCCTTATTCTATTGCATACTCTACTCTCCGTTCACTACACTTTTCCCTACACTCTCTGTGCAAAACAGAGACTGAAGACTGTCGTCTTATGAGCACATGCCTATCCTTATTATTTATAAATCCTGAAAAATTCATGAAATCCAACTTTTATTATGCTTCTTTTTAGGGAAAAAACCTTGAATTTTTAATGACCATGTTCAGTGTTCAGTGTTTAATGTTCAGGGTTCAGGGTTCCCCAGCACTATTCTCTCCTCTCTCCTCTGTACAGAGTACAAAGTACAAAGGATAAACTCTAGAGTCTAGAGTCTAGAGTTCTATAGTTTATAATAATAAACCATTCCAGGTGATTTCAGCCGTAAGCCATGACATTGCCTACACTTCCAATAAAAAATGTATACATGTTTTTCATTCTAAATCACGTTTCTATGGTATTATTATCCAATTATGCAATTAATAAGAGAAATCCTTTCCTCCGACCTCTGACCTTTCACATCCTTTCAAATACATGATGCACCGTATCACTAAGAACGTTTTTCCTTGGTTTTACCTGTTAAAAGTAAAAGTGGTTTAGTAGACACATTTTTACGGTTTATGTACATCATTACGGAAAACATGTTTTTGCGTCATTTATCCAGAAAAAGTTAAAAGTAAATATAATACATGGATTATCTGCTGCTGTTTCTGTATGTGTAGTTTCAAGTCAAGTTCATTCATCTATCATCTGCCATGATAGATAATTGTATCGTCTTGAATTTCCTTGAATCTCCAATACAATGAAAGAAAAAAAAGTTATTACCTTCATATAAAAAATCATAAATTAAAGGGTCCAACACGTCAAATTAATTTTGTTTTTAATAAAAAGGTGGGAAAAGAGAGAAGGAGAGAAGAGAAAGTTGTCACCATGTTGTGTGGAATGACTACGGAAATAAGACGAGTTGAGCATTGAGCATTGAGCATTCTTTGTATTTACAACAAAAAGCTCAATTTGTTCAAACTGCTTTTGTGCAGAGGCAGGACATTTCTCCTTATTTCCTCTGGAATACTGAGTAGTTTCAAATGTAACTCTATTTTTCTATTGTTGTCCGTACTTATCCAATACCTGGAAAAACGAATGAAAGAAAAAAAACTAAAACTAGCAAGTTTTATTGAAATGTGAAACAAGAATGCGTAAAATGACTAGCTTCAAAATATGCACAAAAGTATAATACAAAATAGAAAAAAGTGATAATACAGATAGAACTTTGTTAGCAAGAAACCATTGCAAAAAGTCTGCCTTGTAAAGTGTGTAGAGTGTAGAGTGTAGAGTCTGGAGCGGTTGTAATATTTTGTGTCGGAGTGAGACGCACATTGGCCTTGGGTATAACATGATATCAATCATAGAAAAATTTGTGAGAGGTATAGCATCCAGAAATTCATAAGCATGAACAAGAATGAACAACACAACCAGCCAAGATAGAAGATAGAGCTTCAAGAATTTATCAACGTCATTTCCATCAAATAATTTATGATGAGGAGGAAAAGAAAAAGAAAAAAAGAAGGGAAAAAATGAAGGATAGAGAAACAGCTGTGAACCATCAACCATCGACCGTCTCTGTCTGTCTCCGTCTTGGTCTCCGTTTTCTACTCTTTCTTTCACACTATTACGAGAGATGATGATGAAAATGAATACGACTATAATGATGAAAATGATATTAATCGGGTTGGAGTAATGGTGAAAGTGGCAGTCGTTGTACATTGGTCGTTGTAGTCATGCTGATGAGAATACATTAGTATAATAGGGCGATGAAGAATAAAGACATGTGACGCACCATGTACAACGCACATTGTACAGTGTAGACCGAACCAAACCACACCACACCATTTTACACTGTAAACTGTAAACTGTACATAAATGAATACGTAATGTGATTCAATGTAATGTAAACTACGCAAGCAAATAGATTTTAGTCATCAGTAAATTCACATTCACAAGCAGGAACATCAACATCAACATCAACAGGAAAATCAACTTGAGTCATGAACTTGCCTTTTGTTCTTGTTCTTGTTAGAATCCCAAACAGCTTGAAACTCATGCTCATGTTCATGGCAAACTATCATGTTTTCAGCAGTTGTAAACGAGACTAATAATATAATGAGCGGTATTGTCTAGCTGAAAATTAAAGCTGGCGTTTGACTATGTTTAAAACGCCGAAAGTGTGTGTAAGTTAGAGTGAGAGTGAGAGAAAGGACAATTGTTTTGCGTGTCATCAGCAATCACGAAGCAAAATCCCAATGACAATGCCAACGCCACAACCCAACACCAAAATTAGTTATGTAACGCGATCGGCAGTGTCTCGAGCAGTTGGGAGTTGGAAGTTGGGAGTTGGGACAAAATTAGCTTGTTATTCTATATTATTCATTAATTTCCCATCAGTCGCATTATTTCATTACTAGCTGTATAATGTATAGTAACACGTAGTGGAACTGACGGGAATCTGAATCTGATCTCGGGAGAAGAAGAACATAGATCATAATGGGCTCGTCTAAAATGATCAGTACATTGTACAATCTACAATCCGACCATGTTTGACTCCTGCCCTCTTGCACTTTTGACTCTTGACTCTTGATTCTTGACCATGTGCTGATTTGTCCTGGATGGAGACAAGATGTATGGCAAATCGTGGGTGGTGGTTCATGACGGCAATTTTGATGATGGTGATCATCATCATTGTCATCATTCTGTTTCATGTGAAGATTAGGATGAAAAATGGGCAAAGATATACAACAAAATATGATACGGCACTTTCTCTTTCTCTCTTTCGTGCTTTCCTTCTTTCTCCAGATTCTAGATTCTAGACTTTTCGCTTTTCTCTCATACTGATACTTTTGGCTTACAGCACACGCTGTACTATTTACTACTTGCTCTCTACGAACCATTTAAAAAAAATTCTTTTCAAAAAAGGAGAAAAGTCCTGTGATTTTTTCCCTCCCTTATTAATCTTCATCATCATTTGCACATTAAAGATAAAGTAGAGACTAAACATTACAAACTGAATGACAGGAGGGATGAAAAATGGGCAACGGACAATAGACAAAGGAGAATGGACAATGGACAATGGCCAGCTTCTTTTCTTTCTCATCAGTTCAAAACGGGAGAAAGCATAGAACTTTGAGAAACAGATCTTCACACTTTTGTAATCCTAATACACAGCAATCTGATTCTGTCTTGAACTCGGCAAAATCGTGTGAAGTCGAACAAAGGCAAGATAGATATTATATTAGATATATTACAAATAAGATCATGTGTGTACCATTTACATTGTACATTGTTTATGTATATGGATATTTATCTTGTTTAGAATGAGAAAAAAATACAAAAAAGGGCAGAAAAGATAGAGCACAAGCAAAAAATTGTGTGGGTGGGAAGAAGAGTAAGTGAGTGTGACAGTTTGAGCTGAGCTCCAAGTTGCATATACGTACATATAGAATGTAAAATGTAGTGTATAGATTGAAAGTAGTAGTCCTATGGGTTCAGCCGATCCTTTGTGAATGTAATCTTTTGTGAGAGTACGTAAATCACTTTCCTTTGGAGAATAAATCGAGAACAATTCAAGTGCATTCAGATGTATAAACTACAGAGTACAGAGCACAAAATACATGCTACGATTCTCACTTCACTTGACGTTGGCTTTGGTAAAGTAAAAGTATCCGCAGTTCAAAGGATCTATGTCCTACATGTAAAAAGAGAAGCATCAGGTTTATCTTTCACCATTTCCTTTGCAGTCTCTCTCTAGCTCAATGGAATAAAATACGAATACAAATAGGAATAGCAATAATATTATCGTTTGCAAAACACCTCAGGCATCAACAATCAACATGTTCCTTTGACAGCTCCGGCAGGTGTAAACCTAGTGGATACCCGATACTCGATTCTCGATGCTCGAAGCTTGATGAGTCCTCGTCCTCACCGAGCATCAATTATAAACCCCACTCACTTGCAAATACTAATAAAAAAAAACAAAAACAAAACGTGTCATCATAGAATCAATAACATCAACATGATTCTGCTTATACATATATTTAAGCTATTTGTAGCATATTTTGTAGGTTCACAACAACTGTAGTAACACAACTTTTTTTGTTGTCACAAACTGATCCTCGACTTAACCAAACTTGATCCCTCTTGCTCCGTTTTTTGAAATATTTTTTATCAATATCAATATTGATATCAATTTTCAACATTTCAGACTACAAGAGTTGAATGAGGAGAGGAGAAGAAAAGAACAACAGGAGAAGATGATAAAGGGTAAAGAGATAAAGTCAGTCAACTTCAAAGTCAATATTGGAAACCGGCTTAAGATTAGACCAGACGTCAAACTCAATTTTCTCCAATCTCCAATCTCCGATACACCTGAGAAATATGGATCCCTATGTATAGTACAAACTATGGCTTATGGATTATGGATTATGAACTATACCTATATGTGTGGATAAAAAACATATTGATGAAGGGAAAACGGAGCAATTTTATCAAAGATCCTACCCTTCGTTTAGACTTTTTTTCTCTAAATTGTACACCGTACACTGTACACATTACGGATTTTTGGGCTAAAGTCAAAGCCAAAAAGATTGTAGCCCTAATTTTTACCTGCTTTATTGTGACTTGTGACGCAGGTAGATAGGAGCACAACACAACAAACTTTGTACAGATACAACGTACAAAGTACAAAAGATCAGGTATCAGAGCATAATCCTTCAAAACGCCATCAAGCTATCAAGCATAAGGTATAAAGTATAAATAATAATAACAAACTTAACCTAACGATCCATCTATACAAATAACTAAAACTAACCTTTCTATCCCCAATTCTAGAATCTAGAATCCAGAATCCAGAATCTAGAATTTACAATTTGAGGTTTTGAACATCGTTTGTTTACATTTTCCAGATGGACATGAAAAAAACTTTCGTTTCAATTTAGTTTAGCTCGGTTTTTTCAAAGCTTTTGCTGCTTGTCTGTTTGTATCTCGTTCTGTCGGCTTAGAACTTTGAATAGTTAGAATTTCTCTATACTCTCTATGCTCAAAGCTCAAGGCTCAAGGCTTAAGCGTAGTTTTCCTTTTTCCTACACAGGTACATTTATTCAATTTCCATGGATTTCCATCACACGTAAAGAATAGGGATATAGAATGAAAGTGTTGTTTCTGTAAGCTGTAAGCAGTAAGCAGGTCAATCGACAGTGTATGTAGTTTGTATCTACTTTGGGTGCTTTATCCTTTGATCTAGATTTGGACCTGATTCTGGTTCTGGATTTTAAACCCCTTTAAAAACTAACATATGACATAGATATAGGTGCAAAAGATACAAAACAATGCTAGCAGCTTTGATGGATTTTCCTTTGTCTATCTTTTTTTTCTCACTTTTATCCTCTGTAGAATACTATTTTAGACTGTGAGATACACTTTTCATGCATGTATCAATGGTCAATGTACGGTAGCGGCTAGTGGCATTAGCTAGACACTAGAAACTCTGGATGGATTCTTAAGTATAAACAAAGGTTTTTACTGGAAAGAAGCTTAGTTTTTCCTTGTTATCGATCAATTTCCTTTACTTTAGCCTTTTCACTTTCACTAGTCTCTAGTCTCTAGTCTCTAGGCAAATTTACCTAACAAATCTTTTTGAGACTGGACAAACAAACTCCAAACCCACAGCTCAAAACTCCAAACTCCAAACTTCAAACTCCAAAGTAGGCAAACCAAGCCAATCGATACGCACTTTTTTTCCTGTTTGTGGTTGAACAAACACAAGACAGTAAATTATAAAACATGATGAGAATAAAAATACAAAATAAGCATGTTGTGAAAAAATACTCAACTATATATATCTACATAATATTATGGTACATTTCCATAATAGTTGAAGGGAAATTCAAGGAATTGTAGAAACAGTAAAAAATAGTTTTTTATTATTTTGCATGCATGAGCAAAAATGTAATAACAGTAAAACTGTGTTTGTCTGATTAAGCTAGAAAACTACCGAAATACAAAAATACAGAAATATATTTACAGAGTTTCAAGCCTCATAGCTGAAGGAAGACGGCAAACGGGGAACGGAGAACGGAGAACGGAGAAACGTTTGAGAATTTAGACTGACACTGCAATTCATTTTTGTCAGTCTCAATTCATGTCACTGTGGGTTTTAGAAACAGCTGTAAGCTGCTACATACACACATGCATACACTTATGAGTACATGAGCGCGTCAGCTGAAGGTTGGTAGCTGGTAGTTTGAGCTGTGAGCTGTCCATTGTATCCAAGTTCCGAGGAAGAAACACTTTTGAAATAAACATGTTCCTCTGTTCCTGGAAATAAAATAAAATAAAATACCATTGCAAAGGAGAAACAGAAAATGGTATTTGCTTCCTCTCAAACCAGCCTCAGACTAGAAAAGATGCAACATCTGTATAATATAATATGACGAAAAAACTTGGGTTTTGCTAACCTCTTACTTAGTTGTTGCTAGAATTGAGTTGAGCATAGAAAGGAGCAAAGGATCGAAAGTGTAGAATGTAGAATCTAAAGTGTTAAGAGTTAAGAGCCAGCATGCTGGTATGTTTTTAAGACGAAAGGTGTTTCTGTCTTTTTGCTCAGCATTCGACTTGAGAATTCAACTTGGAGTTCCAGTTCCAGTTCCACTTTGACTTAGACTTGAGCAGTAGAAGATGAGCAAGAAAAACGAAAGAATGTAAAGTCTAGAGTCTAGAGTCTAGATTCTAGATTCTAGATTCTAGAGAGAGTCTGCTGAATTGGACGGACAGGAGCGGAAGCAGTAGATAGGATAAAATAGGATCAGATCAATACTTTCCAGTTCCCTCTCCTCTTTCTTTTCACCTAACTCTTTCACTCCTTCACTCTGTTCACTTTGTTACTACATACTTACTCTCGGAGGTAACCATCATCTAGCCGATATTCAGTACTCAGGACTCATGAATAAGAGTACTAGTCCGTTTGGCTGAATTTGATGGTTGATGGCATGACAAGGTGGTTGCCGCTACCACTACGGCTACCGATGCTTCTGCTACTGTGCTGGTCCTGGTGCACGTAAAAATCTCCATTTGTACGACTACACACGTGTGAACGTGTCTCTCTGTTGTTCTGTCCTGTCCTGTATGTAGAATGTAGAATGTAGAATATACAGAAGAGTGTAGAACTTTGTACACTTTAAAGTTGATGGCTGGAGACTAGAGACTGCAATGGGGACGAGAGTACGGGATTTTGTAAGAAGTGGAAAGCAAAATGGTAGCTGATGGTTCTGTTTGGTGATGGAAGTGCGTTTTCCTTTCCATTCCAGTTTCACGACGTTTTAGTTTAAAGCCCACATCCTCACAACTTAGAGACTACACACTACACACGCTGGCAGACTTTTCCTTGATACTGAAGAGAAAGTAGAAAGTGTAAGAGGAAAAGGAGGAGGAATAGGATGACAAAGCTAGCTACCTGGTACGGGAACTTGGAAAGTTTCTCCCAATTCTCAATTTTTTCAACGTCTTTAGTTTCCAGTCTCCATTCGTCAACTGGTGCGAATACATGCATATAAATTGTTTGCTCCTTCTGAATGTGCATTCCCAATTCCAGATTCCAAATTCCAAATTCCACATGTGAATAAATCCTCACACATTCCATCACTTTTCACTTTCACATAACCCACAATCCACAGTGACAAACAGCTCTTTTTCGGTCCAATGATTCACTCAGTTTCACATTCACGTTTTGCTCATCCTTTCCTCTCTTTTTTTGTATAAAATACAAAGTAAAAAGTTTTGACGGCATTCGGATTTTGGATTTTGGATCTTGGGTTCTCGAAATAAATGGAAAATGGAAAATGGAGCAGGAGGAGAAACGGACGGATTTCATTTTCATTTTTTCATTTTTATATTTTTATGCATTGCTCTTCCTTCTCTCTCTGGCTGTCTGTCTGATTCTTTGTGTTCTCTGCCCTCTAACTTCTTTATTCACACGTATCTGTGGATAAAAAATTTCAAAAAATTCATACAACTAAAAATCCTCTTCAGCTCCTTGACACGTTCTTACAAATGAGAGTTTTTCCACAGCGTTTTTTAAAGTTTTGAGTCTCAGTCAAAAAACGAAAAGTGTGAAAATGGGGAAACGTGAAGACGTGAAAAATCGATGGAAAAATATGAGGACGAGAAAATAAAGGAGAATGGTTCTGTTGAGCTTTGAGTATTGAGTATTTGTGTACAGTGTACAGTGTACAGTTTACACTGTACATTGTACGTTGTGGATTTTGAATGTTGTGTGCATATTGGATGTTTGTACATTTGTAAGGAGGCATGGCGTGGGCCCAATAAATAAATAAACAAGTTATTGGGTGCAGATTGGAACCATTTTTCCAACAGTTCAAGGTTCACTGCCTTAAGCTGGCAATAAAGTTATTGAGATTGAAAAGAGAGACAGGAAAATCCGTCCAAAACTTGCATAATACTAGATACATAGATCATAAAAATGTGTCTTCCACAAAACTGGTACAAGCATTGTACACATGTGTGCATGTCGATACAAATAAATTATACTCCTTGTACAAGTCTGCATCTGTTACTTGTTCCCTGGAAAAAGGCCCTTCCTTCAACAGCTATAAACTAGACCGATGTATGTAGATATACAAAAAGTATGGATGTGAAGTATGGAAAGCTGTAGACTGTAGACAGTAGACAATCATTGATAGAGTTATGTGTATCTCTGTCATATTTGAATTTTTATTCCAAGATTTGAATTTAGATTTCGTGGACGATGCACTTGAATCTTGAATGTATATTGTACATTGTATATTGTATTGTACACATGTTTTTATATGGAACAGCTTGCGATTTGTGACTTGAGACTAGAGACTGGAGACTGGAGACTGGAGATTTGAGTTTGTCAAGGCGAAAAAGTTGAAAAACCATAAGCCGTGAATGCCAATACAGATATTTTTCACTTGAATGTCCACATCTTCACATTTCTCCATCATCCTCCTTCCTCCTCTTCCTGTTGAAACGAGTGGATCGGATTGGATTTTTTTCACAAAATACACTCATACACATATATACATATGTCTAAATATCCACATTTATATTCATATTTATATTCAATATTGAGTCGTGACAATTTAAATGTGTTCCTTTTAACAATATAAAATCTAGCTGTATGTACAATGTACATATAAATATGTATGTGTATGGTGTGGTTTGAGAAGGAGCCGAAATGGAATGTAAACTCAATTGTTGCTTTCCCCATTTCCCCAGTTTCTTATGGATGTATTGATAAAAGTTCGATTTAGATTTAGATTTTCTGTCTCTTTCACTGAAAGACTGAGAAACTTGTGAATCCTTTATTGAAATCTGAAATGTACAATGTGAATTCTGGAGGCTTGATAGCAACATGTTTTTACAATGTGAGAATTTGATAGCCTTTTCATTTTACATATTGCATACACAAAATGTAGAATGCACAAGTCCCTTCATGTAGATACAGATGCAGTGATTTTTAACAGTATAACATGCACAAAGTACAGTGTACATTCTCCATTGTACAGTGTAAAATCCGGTTTTACCTAATTTACAACAACTTTCTATTTTTGGTATTGCCAAATCGAAATAAAGTGATTTCCGGCGTAATGAAAAAGGCCGACGGCTCGATAAATAATTTTATTTATTCCTTTGTAAATTTTGTTTTCTCCGCCTCATGCATGATCCAACATTCATTGTTCACTGTTCACTCTTCATGTTAGACGTGAAGTATGAATACATGATATTTTTGGTGTGCAAGTAATGAGGAATTAGGAATAAAACTAGAAAACACACATGCTCAAAAAACTTGCTCGTTTCTTACACCATAAATTGGAGCAATCCAGAAAACAAACTAATTTTGCAATGATGCAATTTTCTTGTACTTTGTATGCATAATGTGCAGTGTGCAGTGTACAGTGTACAGTGTATAGATTGTAGACCGTTGAGTGCAGAAAGTCAAAAATAGGAAATAGAATGTTTGTTTGTTTATAATCAAAATTTGCATTTACAGAATTTATCCAGAATTGATGGAAAATTGAGTTGGAATTTGTAATCAAAACTCAAATAAAGTTTGTAATAATAAAAAGGAAAAACAAAGACGGCCGTATAAAAGTTTGAGCTTAAAAATGAGACACAAGGCACAAGCCGTTGCAAGCAGCAGTTAAGTTTCAAAATATCCAAATTTAAAAGCACTAGAGAGTCTAGACTCCATATTGTAGAGTCTAGAGACAAGGAACAACATTTTAATAGATCAACAAGAAACAGTAGATTCTCATTTCAAGTTTATTAGCATTTTAAAGTTTTCCTGCTTCCGTGTACTTTGAACTTTTTTGTAACTTGTGTAGACTTTACCTCAAATTTAAAAGTTGATGGTACAACCAAATTTCCATATGACATTTCACGTCCAATGTCCAATGTCAAATGTCCTTGTACATTAAGAATTAAGAATATGATGTCGTAAAATATTCATTTTACTTAGTACACATACACATTACACATATGCATAATATATGTAAAATGCCACTAAAAACCCATATGCGTAACATTTTACCATTTTCCTGTCTACATGAACTTTGCCAATATACAATACAAAATGCATGAGCAGTTTTTATTGTGAGCGGAAAATGAAAACTTTCCCCATGAACTTACTTTTGTTTAGGGTTTAGGCTAAACTGTTTCCAGAACATATTTATCCCAAATCCCGAGCCGTTATTTGCATGATTAACTCAAAGTTTTATACTTGAACACGTCCAGGAAAACTTGGTCCCTAGTTTATGTTTGGATACTGAATAAACGATACACTATGCAGCATACATTGTATATTGTATAGTATACAGTGTACAGTGTATAATTTAATGTGAAGAAGATTATATTTAGAAAAACTTGAAGACTTCAACTTGAACGCGCTACTTTCTCCCGTGAAATAGATGTACAATGTACAAAGATCTATTTAGTGTGCATACGTTTTTGTGCATATGTAAAACATGTAAAAAAGGAGATGCAAAATAATACAAAATACAAAACGATACCGTTTTTCTTGGGCTTCTCGTTTGCTCTGCTCTGCTCTGCAGGCTGTATTTAAGACTTGATAGAGATAATAAAGCCCAAAAGTAGAATGAAAAAGGCGAGGAGGAAAATAACCCAGGAATCCAGGGATAACCTTTAACTTGTTCTTTAGCCATTTCTAAAGATCCAGGTTCTAGATTCTAGATTCTAAATAGATAGGTAGATATTAGATATAGAAAGCCCATAAGCCAAACTATTCATGTGTGGAAGACCTGTTACTTGAGACGTGGAAACTTTTTCCAGCTTACGACTTACGACTTATAAAAACGGAAAAAGAGACGTTATCCTCAACGTTGTCTTTGGTTCTTCTCCTGTGCTTCCTTTTCCTTTTCATCTCCATCTTCATCGTCATCGTCATCGTCAACGTTCACAACTCGGATTAGAAAGTTCATGCTCAAAGCGTTTTCCATTCTCTATGCTTTCAGTTCCATTTCTAAATATTTCCTTGTCCGTGACTTTTCTTGATTTCAATGAATAGATAGATATAGGTATAAAATGTACATTGTATGTTGATGAATTCATGCTCATGACCAGCGTAAATGTTGTGATGAGACAACTAGGAGGCTAGGGAAAGCAATCAAGAATCAAGAATCAAGCGTGTACCAATCCAGCTCGATTCAGCTTACTTTTTCCTCTCCCTACATATTTAACTACCAATCTACCAAAATTCCATATTATAAGAAAAATCTTCAACTTAAATGTGGATCAAATATAGTTAAAGCTTTTGACCAGTTGAAAAGGGTACACAAATTATAATAAATGAAGAAATGTTCTCATTTTACTTGTCAGGATATGAAGTTGTCTGTTCCTGTGGAATGTTCATGGCACAGACTTTAGTTGGTTTTTAATGAAAGTACACGTCTTGAGTACTGCTATCCTCCCGACTCTCGACTCTAAAATGTACACATGTGCTTGCATTGGCACTGAAGGGAACAAGAAGAATCTCCTGAACTGAGATCCAAAATCCAAACTAGTCTCGCTTCACAGGATGAACATGAGCACGATCATGGACATGAAGAAATGAAGTAAGAGTTTATTTACTGTTTGTGTACCTGTGTAAATATTGTGCAGAAATGAAGGTACGAGCTTCTGGGATCTCAAATGTTTTGTATACAGGTATAAAAGCCAGTGTATTGGTGTATGGTGTATGGTCTATGGTCTATGGTGTATACAGTATACATGGGAATGAGCTTCGTTTCTTCTAAAGCACCAATTGAGTCCTCCGTAAGCTAAAGTTAACTAGGAGCCAAGACGGAGGTCGATACTAGATACTAGAAACGAGTTCCATGTACATTATACATGAGCATGAACATGAACATGGACGCTCCACGTTGGACATTGAGCCTTTTCTCTAGAGAGTTGCCTCTTCCAGCACACACAAGCTTCTTCTCATTCTTCTTCTAAATCTTCCACTCGACCTGAACTTTCCCTTCAGTCGTTTACCTTATTACATTTTATTTTAGTGCGTTCTATTATACCTACACGCTGCACAATGGTATATCAAATCTACCCGGTAATGATGTGCTCACAGTAAAGTGTACACTGTACACTGTACAGTACACACTATATTGTACGTACAACTGTTGTATCACACGAAAAAGCCATGTGAATCCTTTCTCGTTGAGACTTGAAGCTATATGGCATGTTGAGTCCAAGCGCTATAAATGGTGCACTTTTTAACCCCAATTTTTACTTCGTACCTGTTGTTCTTGTTCTTGTTTTAGAGAGAAATTTTGGGGGACTTACTACATGATGGAATTTCAAATCAGTCCGTATGTTACAATTAATTACCACTAGAATAATTCTAGTGTATTTGTCTGTATAGTGTGTAGTGTATGTACAGCAAAATGTAAAATGGCCATTGTGCCTATGGTTTCTTGTCCATCTAAAATCCAAGTCAACTCTGCCAGTCATCATGTGGTGCCTTTAATGCAAGACGGTAGAATGTAAATAATTTCGTATGAAAAACGAAAATGCCCTAGAGCTACACACTACAAACTACCAACTTGGAGCTACAAGGAATTCTCCAGTTTTGTTCTTTTCTCTCCATTATTCACGGCATCTCATGACTCCCTACTAGATAGTAGATACTCGATACTCGATGCACGATGCTCAATAGTCGGTAGTTGGAATTCTAAATTCTGCTAAAAAAAGGAGAAAAACAGGTTGGCTTATATTTAAAACTGAGCTCTGTGTGTGTGCATACAAATAAATGTGAGGGATTAAAAACTTTGTGAGTTTTATATACATGAGGATGACACAACACACAATACAAAATACATGTTTATAGATATTTCTCCAAGATTTCCTTCGTTGCTCCTTCTGCTTTGACTTCTTCATCTGTGTAGAATGTGTGGTGTAGAGTGTAGAGTGTACATTACATGTGTGTATGGACTTTGAAAAGTTCCAAAATCATTTCCGTCCTTTATATATATGCATTACCCAGGAGTAGGACGCCTCTATTGTCAAGTATAAACTTCAAACGTGCACATTGTACATTGTACATTGTACATATGCGTTTGATATTTGACGTTATTTCTTCTCTGAAACTTTCTCTGTGTGTCTTTGGATATACATTTCTCCTTTGATTGGATATAGGCAGCATATGCACACTGCAGATCTATGTACAATGTACATTGTACATTTTGTACATGTGGAATTACATAACCGCGGGGTACCTTCCCGTTTTCCCCTTCTTTAGACATTCTTTTTCTTTTCCTCCTCCTCCTTCCTTCTCCGTCCTTCATCTTCTTACCTTTCCCTTATTTATTCCACTCTTCTCAATTTTTTCCCCATTATCCTTGTAAGTCCATATAATAATACAGATATTACTACTGCGCGTGGTATAGTGTAGAATGTATGTTTTATAAGCTATAGAGTTTGTCCCAATTTTTTTCCATTCTTCTTTTCCAGCTCCTGGAGCAACTTGTGGTTTCAAAAACGGAAATAAAGGATCCAGCATCCAGCATCCAGAATCTAGACGCAACATCCTGCATGTAGTGTATTGAATTGAATTTCAGGTAGCCGGAGGCTCATAATGGGACTTTGTCTTGTCGCTTCATCCCTTTTCCGTATTCTCCTTTTCTCTACAACAAAAACAACTTTTACTACTACTCAAACATTCCATATTCCATATTCCATTTTTTCCACTGGTTCTGAAGCTTGCTTTTGATATTTTGATACGGAGAAATTTCAATTTTTACTCTTTTCACATTGTGTCTTGTGAATTGTGACTCTTGATACTTATGTGTACATTGTACATTGTACATACATTATGCATGTATCTAGATTCTAGACCATTCCACAGTGTTCAGATAAGTAAAAGTGCACCTGAGCACCTTTTCTTAGATTTTGTTTCATGTCCTTCAGTCCTTTCATCGTCATACATCATACAGTATTCAGTATTTTGTTCCTATTTTGTCCGCGTCCTTTTGTTTGTTTTTGTAAGGATGCTGTCTCCTATTTACTGTGTACTGTTTTTTTGCTTACTCCACATGGCTCCGTGTGTTGCAAAAACGTATTGTAGTGTACAGTGTACAGTGTACAGTGTATTGAATATGAATGAGTAAAATCTGAAAAAACTCCAAAGGAAAACATAAATAAAGAGTAAACAAGTACGTGAAAGGCACGAAGGAAAAAACAAGGATCATGCATAAAACTGTAAAGTTTCTTTGTAGAATCTGTATTTAAAGACAGCATATGATAGATGTATGCGTGTGCATAGATGTATATAAATACAATATTAATCAGAACACAAGTTGAAAAAATGTAGTGTCATGAGCCTTGAGCCTTGAGTCATGACGCTAGAAGAAAGAAGAAGGTTTTTTCCCTTTCTCCCGTTGTGTTCTATTTTTTCCTTTCAGAATTCACAACTAACTAACATATATGATACAAAAAATACTCGGAAAAATTCACTATGTGCAGTGTGTGATCAAGGTTTATTCTTGTTCATGATCAAAACTCAAAACATACAATGTATAGAGGACATTGAACCAAAGAAAACCTAATTAGAAAATAGCTGTAGAAGCTCCTTATCAATCAAATGCATAAATTCTCGCGTCTTGTCCTCTCTTATTTCATCTTTCAAGGTTCTGAAAACTGTTATGCATTGTGCAGGATACTCTATACAATTGCAACAAAGTATCATATCGCAATCATATCATATTAACGTTTACAACGTTTACCCATACAATTAGTTGCATTTGATTTGGGGTAGGGCAGAAAGTAGAAAGCAGAAAGGCGGAATTATGAAACTACAAGTATCCTTGGATTTTCAATTTATTATTTATCGAAACTTTTCCAAGGGAAATTAAATGCAAAACGTTTTAGATGCTTCATTTGCTTAAAGTTGAAGACTCAAAGCTCCAAGTTAGACAGAAAACTAGTATAAATGCAATATGGCCTTCCGCCATGCACTTGTTTTTATCTTTCACGCATACACTCTCCGCTAAAGAGCATCGTAAAAGGTTCTTTTTTGGAGCATCTCGGGAGCATCCCCTATGTAAATGTATACAGAGAGATGCTCCAAAAAAGCTCCAAAACTGTAAAATGTTTAGAGTGTACGTACTTCAACTCAGTTATCAGATCAGTTATGAAGATGGCTGCTTACTTGTAATTCCAAGTTGCATGAAAATGCATGAAATTGAATGTCAGATGCACAAAATAGTTTTAATTCCGATTGTAAAATGTAGAACGTAGATTGCAGAACGTGTAGGAATTTACAGTTGTGAAAATGTTCTCTATCTTGATTCTTGATTTCAAGAGAATAATACAAACGATGGCTTATTAACTCGAGAAATTCTATATCCTACAATCTACAATCTAGAATGTAAAACAGTTATAAAAAGAGGATCGAGAATAGAATTTCATTTTGCTATCAATTCATAGACCTATGCAGATGCATAATCAGAAATCTAATACGCGGAAATTGAGTCTAGAATCTAGAATCTAGAATTTAGAATCTAGAGCCTGAAGATTCCACCACTTTCAAAAGCCATGTGTGGTGCATATTTAAATTTTGAGTGTCGAGTGTTGAGTATCGAGTATCAAAAGTCGAGTAGCAAGCTCAAAAAAATTGTGCAATATTATAAGCTGCTAATGGTAAGCGGATATCCAGATTCTAGATTCAAGATTATTTTTTTCCAGAAACATGGAAACATTATACATTATTATGTACATGTGAGTTGTAACAGCAGTTACTTGTAGATTGTAGAGGAAAAAACATGTGCGATTCACAGCCAGAAAAAGAAAATGAGCCAAAAACTATCCTTAACAATATTTTGATATAGATATCAAAATGTATAGATATCAAGTTGAGAAATTTCTAGCCGTCATGCAGACTTGGCCGGCCAACTTGAAGATTTGGAAGATTGCTGCCTAAAGCAGATGCATCAGATATCAGATATCAGAAGGTCTGTGCCAAGAGTAGCAAAATTGCAAGAACAAAAGTCAACTTTCAATTCCGCCAAGCACCAACACCAAAACCAACAGCAACACAAACAACAGAACAATAAAAATCCATTGGCAGCACGCCTCTTGCTTTTCTATTTCTGTTTCTGGAATTTCATACCCTTTCCCCGTTCCTCTTAATAGGTCATACAGGAATACAAGTTTTGGCAACAGGGATTTCACGTTTCACAATTCATGAGTTTTCAAGAAAACAAATATGAAAAAGTGGAGAAAAGGCCAGAAAAGAAATTTCCTTGTCAGTTTCCTTGTCTTTGTCTTTGGCGTTGTCGTTGTAATTCCAAGGCATTGAAAGTCCAAGTCCAACTTTTCCTGTTGAAACCTCAAAGTTGTCTCTGGTTCTGGTGACTTGGTCGCATTTCGAGTTTCTAGTTCCCAGTTTCGAGTTATTTGACTGCAGTTCCAAATTCTAAACCTGCATAGTTTTAGTTTTAGCTCCTGCTCCAGTTCCAATTCCCGTTCCACTTCTCTTCATGTTCATGTTCATGTTTATGTTCATGGTCATAGTTTTAGAAGAATATTATATTACATTATATTATATTTTGAAAGTTTGGACGTAACCTCTCGTACTTTGACGTGGGCTTTGACGCTGAACACTGGAACAACAAAGGGAGAAAGGAACAGAAATAAGAACAAGATGACAGCGCTTCCTTTGAAAATATAATAATATTCCATCTTTATACATATTTAAGAGAGAGAGTGGCACAGTAGTACAGAGAAAAGAAGAGAGCAGAGCACGTGCATTTGAAGATATTAGATACTAGATACACATAGATTCCACTGCATTGAATATTCTAATGTTGACATTTACACAGCACAGGGCAGTTGAAAACAGGAAAATGTCTTTCATCGTCCTCATCATCCATACGTTGTCCTTTCTCTGACTTTCTCCATCTCTCCCACACTCATTCCTGCAGTCTTCCTCTTCATTTTGATTCCTCCTTCTTCGGTTACCTTCTTGGGTTCCGCTACAGTAACTCTGACTTCAATTTTCCTCGTGTATACATTGTACATTGTACATATTCCTGGCATATATATAAAGGAGTAGACACCAGATATGGATCTGTACCTTTTTCCCTGATGAAATGACACAAGATATTTGCTCTAATATAATAGAATGATAAGTAATGTTCCTTGGAGAGAGCAAATTGAAAAAAATGACTGCCTATTTTTTGAGAGCTTTTGAGGCTTAGACTTTCCGACTTGTTTTCCCTCAACATTTCTATTTATTTTATCTCCTCGTAAATTCTTCATTCTTCATTCTTCATACACAAACACACAAATAACAAAGTGAAAAGCTCACCGTGAAATCTACAAATGTACAATGTACAACCTAGAATGTGGAACGTAAAAAAACAAAATGAGCTTAAAAGGTCTACATTCTACACATGAAAATATCACCCTGTTCTCATAAAATATATAAAAAGTACATGCCTTCCTACTCTCTACGTATTAAGTTATGAGGGAAAACAATAAAGAATTTATGTACAACTGCGAACACACACACATGAAAACATGAGAATCCTTTACACGAGGATAAAAGATAAAAGAGCAAAGGAAGGGGAACGGAAAGGAAAAGCATAAACGTAAAAAGTAAAAAGGTCATTTTTAACTTTATTATTATCATTTGCCCGGTTTGGAGCGAGATAAATGAACTGACATAAATTTTTGAACAGGATACGGCTTACAATTGTGAATTCTATGCTCTATCTACATTCTACAGGTTTTATAATATAAAGTCTAAAGTCTAGATTCTAGATTCTAGATTTTAGACACTAAGCTTTAAGATGACTTGAGAAAGAAAGATGTACAAAGTACAAAGTGCGCGAAACAGAGCACAGCTTTTCAGCTATTTTGATCACAAGTCAGGTCGCAAAATCCACGGAAAAGCTTTAAAATGTTTAAATGGGTTTTCAGTTTCCCCAGTTTTCAAAGCTTGTTAATCTAGCGGAACTTTAACTTTTCTACTGTTTTCTCTTTTCCCGATTCTTGATTCTTGATTCTTGGTACATTTTTAACAATCTGTGTACTGTTTTCAATGCACAATGCACACTGAGATATAAATCATGTATTTGCAGTAATAATAATAATTATTATTATTGTTTGAAAATTAAAGTAAAATACTTTATAGTGTACAGTGAATGGTTGTTGAGATTTGAGTTGAGAGGATTTAAAATGAAAAGGAAAGCAAAGAATTTTATTACAATTTTGTATTAGAAATACAACGTAATTATTTATTCTATTTTTCTAAAGAAATTCAAAAGTACAAAATACCAAATGCGTGCAAGAGTTTAGTTGTAAAGGCAGTTTTTTATTATTAAAAAGTTGACTAGGGAAAACGAAGATTCTTTTGAGAATGAATTATTAGGACAAAATTGGGAAATACACACTAGTGTACAGTGTAAAGATACAAAATTTTATTTCACGTTTCATATGTCTCATGTAATATGTTCTTTGTTCTTTCCTTTTTTCTATGTACAGTGTACAGGAGTGAACGTCACAGAGAAAACCAAGATAAGGACCAGAACCAGAACCAGAACCAGTACCAGTACGAGTAACATAAAAGGAAAAGGCGGCGAGAGGAAGACGAGAATAAGTAAAGAGCAAGAGAGCGTGTAAAATTAATGAGGGAGCGTGTGGGTGTTAAAGAATGATAAGTCATGTCTCTCCTCTACCGTTTTGCTAAGCTCCCTGATAGAGGAAACTCACATGTATTCACTTTTGTCGTCACCAAGGTAATTACCCAGACCATTCTTCATTCTTAACCATATAATATTCTAGAAATGTTCTAGATTAGAATCTAGAATCTAAAATCTATTATAATATGGTATGAAACGCAGTATTTTTAGTACATTATAATAATATTATGTTCACAGTTTACTCTTTAATCCTTTTAACTTGTGTTATTCTTGTGTAACTAAATAAAACAGTCTGTGACGAGGGACCTTCACCGTGATGTGACCTCTAAAGAGTTTGTATACGGTTATCAAAAATGGGCCATCACTTTCTCTCGGACGGAGAAAGTCCTCGGTGTTTATTTAGTATGGCGAAATCCATCCGAAGGGATGCGAGTCTATGTGGACTTTTCCTTTACACTCCTCAACCGTGAACATTTTAGTGCAAATGAAACATTTGCTGGAAAACAGGTAAAGAAAATATTCTATCATAATGTTGAGTATATTGAACTTTAAAAATAATATCAAGTTTACAATTTAATGCACAACATATATATTATAGTATTATAGTATTATGGTGTAGAAACTACTCGGATTTTAATTTGGATTTTGAAATTTGGACTAATCAGTAATCAGTAGTTACAATTAGTGTTTATGGTTGATGATGGTTGTGCTAATGGTAAATGGTGAATGGTAAACGGTAATCCTGAACAAAGAACACGACCATAATAATGATTATAATTACTTTTGTTTCTTGTTTAATTAGGTGAAATTTAGCTTTGAAAGTCCAGCACAAGGGAATCGAAGATACATCCCCGTTCACGACTTGTATGCCCGAAACTTTACAGATAGAAATGGAGAGTTCCAACTGGAACTTCACATCAGTTCAATTCGCACCATCTTCGAAGTAGATCTTAGAATGCCTAGTTCACTTAATCTCCACACCATATACAAAAACTGTCCCAATGGGAGGAACAATAATCCCAAACTGGAAACTGCCTACTTTAATTTTGGATCCTTTGACTGGAATATTGCCGTTTATCCTAATGGTCGAGACACTTCGGAGGAACGTCTTATTGTCTACTTAAATCGACTCACAGGTATGTCTTTTCTTTCTTCAACATGTAAAGTCTACAAGTGTACAATCTAAAATCTACAACCCACGTTCACGTGGGAATATCATTAATAAGCCAATAATACTATCTGCAAGAGCAGTAACATAACTAATAATGGGAAATTTCATTGCCAGCGTACACCGTGAAAGCATGTAGGAAGAACAAAGTACAAAGTACAAATTACAGAATAAGCTGTGCATTGTAAATTGAGCATTTGTGCATAGTTATGAGCACATTTTAAATTCTTCGACGTCATCCCTTGACTTTTGATATCTTAGATATATCTTGTTTCTGGATTTATTTTAAAGTATAGTTCCTACTTATTTCCTAACCCCCAAAACCCAAAAATTAATCCCAAGTTTCATGCTGTTTTATTAACAAATCCACCTTGTAACTTAATTATTTCCGAGTTTAATCTTGAACATTCAACACTCCACATTCAACATGCGAGTATTTTGAACATGTCGAAAAATTAATTTTGATACCGCCCACTTGCAGCTCTAGTTCCTAAACTCTAAACTATAGATTCTAGACTCTAGACTTACTACTGAAATTTCTTCTTTAATGCCAAGAAAAGGAGCACATGTAGAATACATAATACATAATACAGAATAGAGTGGGCACAATTTAATTCAGTATAATCATAGAATATTATAGAGTGTTTTAATTAATTATTCCCTTCTTGTTTTTTCCAAAATAGGCTTTGATCATCAGTGTCGTGTTCGTTATATCATGGTGCTGGGTGAAGGTGAAAGGAGGATTGATTCAGGCCTCTTGGATGATATATCAGACACAGGTAGTGAAAAAAGTAAAGCCATTTATTTCATCCCATATTTAAAAAATATCCTTTACCACTTACCACTTTTTATATTAAAAAAAGGCCAAAAATTGTTTTTTTACATGTATTTTTTTCATGATTGTTTTGAGAGTTTGAGAGAGCTACTTGAGATCAAGTCTCAGTTCTCAGTTCTCAAGGTTCAAGGTAAAAATGGTAATTTTCTATGTCTTTTCTATGTCTTCCTCTACAGATGGTAAAAGCTACGGGTGGGCCCCTCGAATACGACTAGCCGACTTAATTCATCGAGTAAGTTTCAAAGTATAAACTACTCTACTATTCTCTCTCTGTGTCTCTTTCTCTCTCTCTACGATCTCTTGATTCTTGATTGTATACATACATATATGTACATTGTTCGCTTTACTTTACCTCATCTCGAAACTTTTCTATCAATATTCTTCCGTTTGGCAGTGTAGACTGGAATGGTTTAAAAAGAAACTTTGCCTTTGTCCTTTTATGTAGCTCAGACCACTATTCATCTTGTATTGAAGTCTTCATTACAGAAATCCTTCAAGAATCCTTCTACATTCTAGATTCTAGATTCTAGATTTCTTTCTCCAACTTTCTACTTTCTACTTGACGGCTGTGTCTCATCCATCCACCTACGATATTGTATTGCATTAGATTAGATTAGATTTTCCCACCTACAAGCAAAACAAAACAAAACTAGTGCGTCTCTTTTGTTCCGTTTTGGCTATGATTCTGATTCTGATTTGGGATTTCTCCTATTGTTGCTCAATTTCCACAAACTTGGGTGTCTTATTACACAACAAAACGGAATCCCTAATCTGTTGAGTGTTGAGTATTGACCTTTAGATATCAAATATAAAGTAACAACACCATCAAGGAGGAAAAGATACATGGACTCTTTCATAATAAGCCACTCTAGTAGATACAATTAAAACGTGTCTGACGACATTATGACATTTTTTCACCTTTTCAGTCTGTCTTCTTTACTTTGTTTCCTTCGGGGTAGAAAAAACTCATTCCCACTTTCCACCAACTGCTAAACTAATATCTACAATATCAAAATATACAGTGCATCTGTAAATGATTAAAGTATCCCTATTTTTACGAAACTTTGACAGTTATTTACCTGGTTGCCATAGTCTTTGTACATAATATATCTTTTTAGGTAGTGAAGTATTGTTACGTTGTCTTGTACACGAGTATCAAATATCAAATAAAGTAGAACGTTGAGAAAAATAGGACAAAGTTGAAATGTTTAATGACAAGACATGAAAAGTATTTTCTCTCATTTTCCTTCTCATTGCGGGTGAAAGTTGAAATTGATATTGACAAGTTTGAGCCAGAAATGTTTTTCAGAAAAGACTTGAAATGTGAAATGTGAACATTTCAAACTCATATGAAGAGTTGAATTCCGTATCCAGAATCCAGAATCCAGCAAATTAAAATGCATTGTTTCAGCCTACCAAACTTTTTTACAAGGGAACTCGAGGATAAAAATGTGGACTCACCTCAACTTTTTTACCCTTAATTCACCATTCCCCATTCATCAGAAACCAGACTTCAGACATCAGACACCACACTTTTTTTCATCTACCTATCATTCTTTTTATTTGTCTTCTTCTTCTTTTAACATTTTACGTTTTAGTTGATCCCACTCATTTTCACTGCTGAATGCTCAATTCCCAATTGTCAAACTATCTTTCTCGGTTTCCGAGGAAAGAATTAAAAAGGAATTAGCTCGTAGCTCGTATTCATTTCAGCTTGTTTAGAAACTCACTCACTTTCCTGTCCTTTCCTTGGCCATTTGGTTTCGTAGCAGCCACTTTCCGCTTTTCTATCTAGTTTAGTATTTCAAGCAGCAGTTTTTTTGTACACTCTCAGTTTATACCGAGAACATATAATAATATAGTATATAAAGTCTGTCTGCATGTCTTTTTGAACGTGAGTATGTTGCTCACTACTCACTACTTGTTTTATTTTGAATGGTGAGACTTGAGACACAAGACACGAGACCCTAGATTCTAGATTCTAGATTCTAGACTGAGACTCGAGTCGAAAAAGTTTCATGTAAAATGTACGTTGTACGTTGTACGTGCTTCTCATTGTATCTCGGTTCAGCTCTGGAAAAATTCAAAGTAAATATGCATAAAAAGTACTGAATTTTTCCACACCTCCCAGATTTCTAGATTTCTGAATTTCTCACATACCATTTTCCCCTTGCTTTTTTCTTTGCTCTTTTGTATGTCCACGCCCAGCTCCAAGTTGAAGCCCACATTCACATTTACGTTCACGTTCAACTTAAGCGTGGAATTTGTGCATGGAAAATGCGGCTCAAAGACGGAACTCAAAGAAAAAGGAAAAAGAAAGAAAGAGCTGAGATCTCTAAAATGCAAGTTCAAGTTAACGCAAGTTGGAATTCAGAATATGAAACGACTTTTTTTTCTTTTCCTCCGTTTCTCCGTTTTTCATTCTCACGCGTAGTCGGAAAAAATTCATAGATGCATCGTGACGAGCTGACCTTTTTTCTTTTTATGTTATGTTATGGATATGGAGACGATGTAAAATATAGAAGACGTAGGAAGTTGGATGTTGGTACTTTTCTTGAGAATCTTTGAGGCTCTTTCGGTTAATCTAGTTCCAGTTTCTAGTTTCTAGTTTTCTTGCCTTCCCTTCTAAAATATCCATTGCAATGGTACAAGATCCTCTGACAAACTTTCACCTTTTACCAAAGTTTGTTTTCTGTCTATCTACACCTTTTTCAGGTTCTGGTTCTTGTACTGGCACTTACACGTGGACTGTTGATGCGTGCTACATATAATTTGTATATATATACCAGTACAAGTGCAACTTTATATGCATATTATTATATTATTATTGTTCACTGTGTATTTTCAGGTTTTTTTCCTGGAAAGGTTCATCAAAAGTCTTTTGTTTTTTTATTCCTTTCCCTTTCATTCCATTTCTTTATGTTTTGTGCAGTTCCATCAAATGTCAAAAATAGAGCTGTAGATTGTAGATTTGTGTTGAGTGTTGATTTACTTTGACTTGTGGTGGTATCAAGTTGTCTGGGTTGCTGTTGCAATTTTTCTACCATTGTACATCAAGTTTAAATTTAGTATGCTGTAAATTGTGTGTTGTATCTAGGTGAAAAATTCTTGGGCAACTTTCAACAAGGAAAGAAACAGAGAAAAACGTAATAAGTGAACAGTGAACAAGCAGCTGTGTCTACTATCTATAGTGTCTAGTATGTTTACTTTGAAACAGTTAGCATTTTTTCCTCTCAAAACTTCCAACATCCGACTTTGACTTGCGAACCAATCTAAAACTACCTACGCTATATGACGTTAAAAGTGTCCACAATCTACAACTGACTTACTCAAGGTTTCTGCCGTACAAGTCCAAACTTACACACTACACACTATTGTGTTGTATATTGTACAAAACACCTTATTTATGAGAAAAGTAGGGGACAGTTAATGAAAATGGAAGTAGAATTAAATTTCAGAATTTCAACGTCAAAAAAAACTTTCCACTTTGACTTTAATGCCAAACACTGTACAAGGTACAATACATGCCTAAAGCTGTGCAATGTTCACTGTTCACTGTTCGTACAAGGAAAAAAGAGTAACGAGTAAAGAGTGACAAGGTCAAGCGTCAAGCGTCTAGAGTCTAGAGTCTCGAGTCTAGATGAAAGTTTAAAATTGAAGAATATTTAAATGGTTGTATCATTTAGAGTTTTTCAAAGTATTCTATGCAAACCGGTTCATTTAAAATTAAGAGTCCTAACTGATTTGTTATTTGACATTGCTTGATTTGATCAATGAGCCTGGTCCATTCTTGCTAGATTAATAACAAAATCCGTTTTAAAAATGTGGTAGTGATGTTTTTTTGTCCTAATAATGTTTTGCACATGTTTTTTACAGGTGGCTTCACAGAACGTGCTTCACATACACTGTGAAATGGTGACGGCGAATACGTTAAGTGAAGTGACGTTAAGTCCGAGTCAATCTTTAGCTCCGACCATCGCAGGCCTCCCAGGGATCCCAGGCCTTCCGAGCACAGCAGTAATTCCAATAATTCCAACTAGTACTAGTCAAGCGGTACAGTGTTACGATAGAGATAAACAGGCTTGGACTCTGGAAGCGGATACTCATTCCGAGACACTTCGAGTTCGAATGGCTTACAAGGACGTTCACAATGTACCGCGGAATCACTTGAGATATGTAAGCTGGAGTGCGTATCTTCTTCGCTATAATACAAAATCTGGTACTTTAGATCCAGTTGCCTTTACACATGCACCATTCTCCCACTACTATGTTCAAGAGGATGTCGATGACGGGATTATTATGGAAACTGATGTCACCGTCAAAGAGGTAAGACATCTTAAGTTTATCAACACTTTCACCATTTTTTCTATAATATTTTCTCGATAAAGCTTTACCATCAGACCAAAATCCAAATGCACCGACTACCGACTTTCTACATGCATCATTTTGATATGTTTTTACCAAAATCACGTGATTCAAAAATTGAGTATCTTTTACATGTACACGGTTGTGCTAAGCTCCATAAAAACGTGCAATCTTACGCTGTTAAATTTGTTTCTATTAAACCTCGTAAATAAAACTTCAGTTTGAAGACTTCTGTGATGACTTGGGACTAATATTGATTTTTCCGCCTATTTACGTTTTACCTTTAAATCCTTTTTAATTAATAATGAGTAAAGCCGTTTGTTAGCTTCTCACACTTTTCTTCCCGTTGTTTGATAAACTTGTACAAGATTATATTACTTTTGTACATTTTTCTCTTGCTTCTATGGGGACATTTGTATTTCATCTTTTATCTTCTATAGGCATTTGCCATGTATGACATGAGAGACATGGTTACATGGTGGAAATTAAAGTAAAAATATTGCGATTGACTGTTCTCTTATTGTATTGATTATTGATGTTTAAACTGGAAACTGTAATGAATTGTATTTTCTTGGTTCTTGGTTCTTGGTATTCATTGAAACAAATGGCGGTAGTTTTTCTTTTTTTCAAAGACAAGACAAGACAAGATGAGCAAGAGAAGGAGGAAAGATGGAGAAAGAAAATAAATAAAGTAATTTTCATCCTTTTGAGTGATTCTTTGAACGTTTTCTTGGCAATAATTCAATATTGTGTTAATGGTTGGCTCTTGTCTAGCTGATTCAGTATAGACTAAAGACTAGTCTATTCGGGTCTGGCCTGGTCTGTTATTAATGGGCTCCAAGTGAGACCTGTTCTGTTCCCTGTTCCTGTAATGCTCTGGTCTGGTCTGATGTGGTGTAGTGAAGTCTCTTCATTTTATTTCTACATCATGTTCACAGTATGCTCTTTTATAATACGTATCTAAACAGAGTATCCACAGTCCACAGTCCACAGTCTACATTGTACAATCTACATTCATTCACTCACTCCTCACTCATAACATAACTTCAGTACTTTCTCTACTGTCTTTCACTTTTGCTCCTGCGTCTGTTTCTGTTTCTGTGTCTGCTACTTTTAGTTCTTAGTTCATTATTTGATCTAGGTTCTAGATTGTAGATTGCCACTGAAACACAGATAAATAAACAACTTATGTATGTATAATGTATACATCATACATAAATACACACTATGTGTAGTGTGTACTATCGACTTGATGTTGTTCGTAGGGAGAGACATGAAAGAGAAAGTGGAGAAAGTACTGTCTACTATCTACCGTCTATTGGGCACACATTCAACAGACATAAATTCATCACACACTACATGAGCAAACGAGCAAGCGAGTGAGCGAGCACCAAAAAGTAAGGACTATTAATTTAAAAGTACGTCATTCATCCAGTTTCGAGTCTCTACATTCAAAACTGGAGAAGCAGAGAATTGAGAATTGAGCGTCGTGAGTCAAAGGCCAAAGACCAACAGTGAAAAAGAAATTGAAAAAAGACAGATCTAACAGACATAATAGTAAAGCAGCTGTAACACAACAACAACTACAGCTACAGGAGGTTCCGTATTCTATGTGTTATGTGTTGTGTTTTCTCTTCTGCGTATGTCACTAAAATAATTGGATCACCTGATTCTATTAACGCAGTTGCATCCTTTCCTTTCTCTCGCACTTTTTGTCTTCTCTGTTCTCTGTCACTCTTCTATCTGTAAAAGGTATAGAGACTGAAAATCATCAGCTGGTTAAAAGTTAATGAATTAATATTTATTTCCAGAATTTCTACCTATGCTTTTTGTTTGTATTGATAATTTTCCCTATGTATTTATACAATATACAATGTGCAATGTACAGTACACACTGAACCATCACTTAAAATGTTACTGTGTCTGTATGAATAAAGTTATTTTAACTCTTAACTGTAATTGAATTACGAAACATTCATTCATTAGTCGTCATCCGTTATTCCTCACTATTTACATAAAGACGAAAAATTTCTCAGCCCAAATATTTTTTCACCATCAAATGTTTTCATTCATTTTTCGTGTAGTAAAAACTCTTTTGCCTTGAGAAAAACTCGAGAAAGATTTTCAAACAATTCCAGTAATACTTGATATCTCTATTTTCTGTTTTCTCCAAGTGGAAGTTTTCGGTTTTAAGATGACAAGTAAAAAGGGATTTTAATGTAACAGTGACTTTTTTTCATACCTAGGTTTTTGCAATTATGCATGTCTTCTTAAGGTGACAGATTCCGTTTTGCTATTTAAGAAAAAGTTATTATTACATTTGATATTTCACGCTAAGAGTTTTGCAAGTTTTAAAATGCTACATTCTATATTCTTTACACTGTATGTTTCCATTTGCAAATTGCAGTATGATAACCAGGACAATGAAAGTGACAATGACAGTTACAAGGAATATATATGAATGTATCAAAAATAGAAGGAAAACAATGACTGTAATGTCGTATGTCGTATGGGGAATAAAAATTAAGATAAATATTCAGGATAAAAAGTTTTCAAAATTTTTTCCCGACAGTTTTGGGTGTTGGGTAACATGGGAAACTTTCAGGAAGTTTTCGAGGAAAAAAACAAAAACAAAACCAAACGTGGAAAATAATGACACGTGACAAGTTAAAAGAGTAAATGGAAAATGAGTGACATGCGGCAGCTGGTAAAGAGGTACATTTACACTGGGTTTAGTTTTGTTATTCCTCTAAATTGTAAATATTTTAGCTCGTCGCTTGTCGCTCTATATTGTCTCCACCATTTTGAGTTTTGATGTACAAAAAGCAAACTAAAAGGGACAACAAGAAAAACAGAAGAAAAAGGAAACGCGGAAGATGAACATGTTCTTCCGTGGATGAAAAGGTAAGTGTTTACCCGTGGTTGCAACACACAATTTGTTCTCTTTATCACAAAACTGCATTTTTATGGTGATTTGTCGTATCATATCACGTCACATCACATCACATCATACTAATTTTGGTGATTTGATGTGATGTTGTTTAATAGTAATAAGAAATAGTAAATTTTTATGTATACATAAAATTTAATAAAGGGATTTTTAGACACGATATTTTCTAGTTTTCTACATGATTTTACTAGTTTTTTACATTTTTTTAGAACCTTGGTACATTTTTCTTCACTCTCCGTTTCTTTTCATCTTGTTCTTGCTCGCTCACGTACATTATACCATTTTGGAGATACTATTGCGTTACGTTCTGCTGAGATGTGTTGTGATGTGGTTTAGTGAGAAACGCTTATTTTTTACACTTTGTCTACCACACATTCTCCATTTTCCATAATGTGTACTGTTTACTCTTTACTTTTCTCTGTGAACTATGTACATGTGTGGTAAATATCTAATGAAAACCTGGAAATCCCCTCAACTTTGCTCTGTAGAATTGAGAATTGAAAATATAGAATTGGAATTTGGCATGACTAGGAAAAGCTCCCAATGTGTGCTTTTCCTTTCTCTCTTTTCTACTTTCCTACCTACTTTTTTCCCTCACTAAGCTTGTCTCACCACGAGCTTTTTCACACAAAGAAATACACATGAAATTACATGCATTCTCCAAGTCTAATCAAATATAATGAATAACATATAATGACTAACATATAATGAATAAAATATAATGAATAAATATTTTTTCATATAATTAATTATATGAAAAAAATCATGGTGAAAGTATACCTAAAAAATTAAAACAGAGAGGACTATGCTGACGATTATCCAGATGAATTAGACAAAAGCTTTGTAGTCAAAATCAACAACCACAAGATTTTAATGTATTTTTAAAGGGAGTAATTCCTTTATGAAATCAATAAGTAAGCACGTTCTCACAAAAATTGCATACAGACTAGAAATTTCGATATCCGTTTCATCTTGGTCGACCATTTAGAGGCTTGAAATATTCTTGGCTAAAACTAGTACCCGGTCATTTAGAATAAACTAATGATGAAACATTATAAATATGATTGATTCCATAATAATTGTCATTATTATTATTGCTTATTGATATAAACGAAACCCAAATAAAAAGTCAGAAGTAATGAATAAAAACATTTTTAGAAAATAATATTTAAAAACCAAGATTTCCTTTGGAATAAAAAAATGTTTAGTTGTTTTTTTTTGTACTTTTGTGTAGTTTGATTGCAACATCTATATAGTAGCATATATTTATTCAGTTAAAAATGGTTGTAGTAAACAGTTAGGGTTTTGAAAAACAGATTTCAGGAGCCAAAGACGCCAGCTCAGTGATACGTTTAGGAGAAAAACATAGATACTTACATGCATGCAAAATAATAATTGGCTAATAGTCAATTTTCTCATTGAATTCAGAGCCATGACAGAAAAAGTGATAGAGATAAAAGTTGCTGAAAGCTGTGGTGAGATTATTCTTCAGCAACAGGCATGAGCCGCCATGGTGCAGCAGGCACGAGCCGCCACGGTGCATTTTTCGGTAGTAGAGAGTTGATGAGCCCAGATTTCCTCTTCATCATAGAAGTACCACCAAAAGAGTTTCCAAAAGGAGAAATCTGGGCGGCACGGAGAATTCGGGCGAGGTCGGCCAACTCTAGTCGAGCCAAGAGCTGTTGATTAATGAGTATAGTTTTCAAATTATTAGATTATTAGCTACCTGTAGTTCATGTACACAAAATTTCAATTTCATTGTACAAAATCCAGGAAGCTCACAGTAATTTTACAAAAACAGTCTAAGTCTTATACATTATAATATAATATAACATACCCGAGCTTCCCAATCCGAGTTGTCGTTGAAATCCCTTTGAGAATCGAACGACTGGATTGCAGCTGAATCAGTTGGAATAATGAAGATGGCAAACGCCACAAGAACAAATGCAAGGTTGCAAAAAAGCTTCATTTTTCACTAATTTCACACGAGTACAATATGTAATTTGAAATTTGTAATTTTGAAAAGTGAAATATTTGTGTGGCTGTAACTTGTGTCGAAATATGTCGCTGTTAAAATGTTTTCTCAAAATTTTGACTTACTGCTTTCTGGTTTTTCTTATTTCCTTGTTCTTTGGAAACACAAGAGACTGAATGAACGTCAAACTATCTTCATGCTATGTACTTTTATACCAGTTTTTAATTGTACCAAAGAACCATGAGCATTGCGCATTGAGCATCTTTTGTTTTGCATATGGAGAAATTTTTAGTCAAGTTGATTGGCATGTGTATGTATTAGGCATGG
The DNA here is from genome assembly GCA_034698265.1 of Sminthurinus aureus. Classification (NCBI taxonomy): domain Eukaryota; kingdom Metazoa; phylum Arthropoda; class Collembola; order Symphypleona; family Katiannidae; genus Sminthurinus; species Sminthurinus aureus. The sequence continues at coordinate 67,820 of JAQGBH010000046.1, forward strand.
CTATTGGTTTGTAAGATGAATATATTAGGCTACATAAAATAAATACCTGTGTCAGTTGTACAGATGAGAGTTTTTACACAAATTTCAAAATTGATGCTTCAGCAACCCAGAAAATGCTCTATTACCCTCCTGCTGATTCAATCAATACTGCACTCTACACTACATCACATATATCTAGTGTAAACAAAAGTGGGACTGTACACGTACAGTTACTGATAATATGAACATAACAATAAACTAGTTGCAAATATTTTCTTCAGTTGCTTCGTCTTACATCTCTACAAAAAACTGAAGGCTAAAACTGAAAACGTGGTATACATAATTATTGAAGAATGAGAGACAGCTCCAGGTACTTGTGGCTCAGATGTTAGTTCACGTTGGGTTTCACTGCGAATACTCTAGACTCCAGACTTTAGACTGTTGTGCACTGTTCTAGTTGAGAAAACTAAAACTGATCGTGTGCATGGAATGAAACGTGAATTTTTCAATTGCCCATGTAAATGCATCTGAACCTTAAAAATAATGAATGGGAGATTTCAGATCCAGTGTAAATATTCATATTATTCTCTGCAGATTGCACATTGTGGATTCTATTACACGAGGTTTATTGACCAGGAAAATTGTTAAATTGAGTAAAAAACATGTGCTGAAGTACATGGTTTTTACTCAATTGTCATAGTTATGACAGATACAAGTAATTTGTAAAAGAAAGTTATTAATTGAATGTGGGTTAAGTTTTTGATAACATCTGCTGCAATTTAATCATGCAATATAATCGTTACAGATAAAATACAAAGTCGTCACGATTGACACAGAAAACATGAAATAACATATTGTTTCACAATTCACAATTGTTACTTAGATCTGGATCTGAAGCGGTCTGACAGTTTACAATGCATAAAATCATTAATCCTTATTGCGTCTAGGATAAAAATTCTCAGCATTTTAAATGTATTAGTATTAATATCACGACCAGCCGTATTTTTTATCTCAGTCAAGCAGGAGAGGAGAAAAAATAACAAGTAAGCAATGTGAATCATGTATAAGTTTGCCATATTTTGAGGCCCCCAAAAATTTTCATAAAGTTTGTCATTTATCCAGTGCAACCTGATTTGTTTTCGTTTTAGTTGAGTAAAGTACCTGTACATATATTGTATGATTACAATATGTACATTTAGATCGAATCCCATTTCTTAAACATGTTGGTACTTTTACTGTAGCGTGGTGCTTTGCACGCTGAAAGACATTACAAATAATATAATACAAAATTCTCAGAGTTGAGAGGGTGGCCACCCTTATCAATAAAATCTTCGTATTCGTAATACAGAATTCTTTACAGATGTTTTGAGAGAAGCGAGATCATGTTTGGAAAAATAGTGGACTGCAAATGCCTTGTAAATTGTACATTGTACATGTGTAAATCGAGATTTTGATTACAGTTTTGGACATTCGTGGACCACATTTATTGGAAAACATTTAGTGAACAGCGCTTGAAAATCTTCCCAACTTGATACAGTGAGAATTTCAGCTTGTTTGAAAGCTGTTTGAAACTGTAGAATTGCTTAGTGAATTCTCGCACTCCTGTCTGTTTCTAATATTATACCTTTTATCAGCATTCAGCATTGATAATGGATCTGGATCCAATGTGATCAGCTTCTACTTTCTATTTTCTATTTTCCATATTATTCAGTATATGGTTCAGGGATCTCCGCGGATTCTCCTCTTTTCTCAGCCGCTCAAAAAGAGGAAACAGAGAAAGTGATATAGATTGAAGATATGTTTTGGATACCTTTGTCGCCCATTCAATTCGTAGTCAATTTTTGATTCGTAAATCTCAAATCTTATTCCTGTGGTTTCATTTCGGATTCCGAATTCTGGAATCAGGATTATTTATTTATGCATGTATGTATGTAGAATGTAGATTCCATTTTGAATCATTCACAGTTCACAGTCAACAGTCCTCACATGACTGTGTCTTTTTGTATACTTGTCTAGTATCCAGTATCTAGTATCTAATATATTCTTGTAATCTGTAAAGACGTGGCTGTGAAAAAAAAGAGGTTTTTCTACGCGTTTTCAATTCGATGGGATCCAGATTAAAATTCGTTTTCCTATTCCATGTCCCATGTTCCGTATCACTCTCACCTTTATACTATGCTGTAAAGAGTCAACTATGAGTTGTATTATCTCTGTTTTTTTCTTATTCACAGTTCGTTCTCTTCTACACCTTCTCCAGAATCCAGAATCCAGAATCCTGAATACAAAGTGTAAACCCGGGCTCAAAATTTATTCAGCAGTGTTTGCAATCATACTTATCATCCATAGGTTTGTTTGCTAAAGCTAAATATTAGAAATTCAAAGGAATAACTTTAGCTCAGTTCTTCATTCCAAGTTCCAAGCTCAAAGCCGTTCCGTTGTCAGTTGTCGGTTGTGAGGTTTCTAAGTTTCTAAGTTAGTGAGTATTTTTGGTGTGATGTCTGGTTAGACATTTGCATGGAGGCGTTAATAATACATAATACAGAAAGTAGATCCGAATCATCCGAATATTCAGTTTTCAGAGTAGAATCAAGAATGCGGAATCAACATAACGACTTATACGGATGATCGAGCAAAGAATGTTCAGATCCACGGAAATAAAAAGGGAATGAGTGGATCAGAAAAGTAAATAGGGTAAGCACTAAGCACTGGATGATGCAACGTCACGACTCCAGATTCAAGAATCCAGATCAAAAACTCATATCTGCTATTACATTTGTCGTCTTTTCAAAAATATAGATACAGTATTATACACGAACGTGGTATTTTTATTCAGTCACTTGAGCCTTTATTTTGTATACGTTTTTTAGGATGCGAAGCAGACTATTGCTTTCCTCGTGTCTGTCCGTCCGTCTGTCTGCGCACATTCGTTAATAGCGCCACCTAGCGGCTACATTTACAACTCGATACCAGTGGCGCCACCTAGTGGTCATACATTGAACTACAATGTGCAAATTTTGCATGTGTATGGCACCTAGCGGGAAAAGTTGGAACTCGTTCGTGTGGTGGCGCCATCTAGTGGTGACATTTTCAACTAAAGTGGAAAAGTTGTACACGGACACGGACTAGTTTTTTAACGGTGGACAGATATGATGTTGTATTTATACTCTGCTTCGCTTCCGGAGCCTAAAGCATTTATGCTTTTAAGGCAATATAAAATCGTCCCGAAGGGAGGATTTTTAACTTTATTCTCTTCTAATTTCTATTATTGATTAGAACAAACTTCAGCTGAAAGATATCGGATAGAGGATATCAGAAATGAGAAATGGTCTATAAAATATTTTAAAAATACTACACACTGTAATAACCGTAATAAAAATAAATATTACGTGAAAAAGTTTGCAGTACAGTTGCACTTTTCTTTAAAAAATGTAACTATACGAAGAGTATAAATTGCTATGGATGAAATAGATATTCTATATTTTACTCAAAGTATCATGCATCATACATTGCCAATAGCCATGGCAAAGGCAAAAGAGTTCAAAATCCATAACCATGTGGACAAAGAGAAAACTCTCCCTCTCTTTTTACTACAAATATTTGTTTTATTGATTATTCAACGGGTCTTTTTTTTAATAATTTTCACTTTCTCCTACAGGTAAAAACTGCAAGAGCTGGAGGTCTCTGAAAACTGAAAACTATCTTGATGTAAAGGTTGACTAGCTTCAAACCTATTCAATATTCGTACTTCTCCGTCGTATATATCATATAAGTTCATTTAAAAGCGCTCAATTTTTTTGATACTTCCCGAAAAGGCTTCGAATACGAAAAAAGAAAAAATGAAGGTGAAGTCAAAAACTGAAAAAGATTGCATTAAATGTGGAAATGATTCTGATTTCTTAATCTAAAAGTAAAATCAAAAAATGATTGAAATATCGAATGACAAAGGCTGAAAACTGTTATTTTTGCTGCTCAATCTACATGGTACTTTTTCCTCATTTTGATATTGTAATCTGGATTACAGGTAATCTAGATTACACATTACTGGATTACTGCCATTTTTATAATGCAGAAAAAGTAAAAATTTTCTTATGAAAAAATTACTAGCCTAAATTCTGATAATATTGGGACAAGAATGTTGAAAATTCTATACAAGTTAAATACATCAAAGGTCCAAAAACACGGTTTTTAGAAAAATTACTCCAAATTTTTCGAAAATATGCTTAAATTTTGAAAAAACATGTAATCTAGTAATCCAAAAGTGCGGATTACTTGGATTACAGAAAAATTTTCAGCCAGATTACAGATTACGGATTACTTGAAATTTTTTCAAAAATGTAATCGATTACGGATTACGGATTACATGGGACTGTGTAATCATTACAATCTGGATTATATGTAATCAGATTATCACTGAGCACTGCTGGTTGCGTATTACATTTTCTTTTCGATATGCTAGTTTTTTCCCGATTATTATTAGCCATTTCTTTTAGCCAGAGTAATAGGCATTTCTCTTAGCCAGAGTACTAGCCATTTCTCTAGTGGGACACGGACGGTCCCGCCATCGGATACGGATTTTATGAGGGGGTAGGATAGGACGATACACTGCTTTCACTGCATCCTTTCAAATATTTAATGAAAGAGAAAACTTGCAATTGTTAATTTAGGTAAATTCCTCTGACGGACAATGTACAATGTACAATTTACAATGTACATGTATGAGTATTGAATTGATAGTTGATAGGTTAGAGTATTATCATCATTCATGTAATAACATGCTTACTCACAATTTATATACAGTCACATATTGTAGCGTACAGAAAGTAGAGTTTAGGATTTAGAGACAAGCTGAGTTGAATACACTTGTTATTCTTGGCGTTGGGCAGGTAATCAAAACAGCGGAATGTCATTATGCATCAAAAATGTACAATGGACATTGGACATTTTATCTGAATATACTTTGACAGTGAGTTGTGCAGTTTGTAGTTTGTGTGTGACTTTTGACAATGAGTCTATGGTTTGTACAAAGTTCCAACTAAAAATTGAAGGGAAATCGAAAAGAATCAAGAAATGAAACTGGATGAATGTGGTGTGGGATGTATGTTGTATGATATTGGATGTGGATTCTCTGACATACAATGTATTGGTTTACAGTTTAATATTGCATGAAATTCAAACAATGTTACTATGAACTAAGGAAAACATGCTTGCGCCTACAACAAATTTTGTGCAATATTATTATAAAAATTGCTTCAAACAAAAACCTTTCCAAATTTCATGTGTATTATGTACATTGTACAGTAGAAATACACTATTGGAGGCACTGCTACAAACGTTTGTAGCACAAAATTTGTAACATGAGCTGCAACACCATTTTGTAAAATAAGTTTTGTAAAAACTTTTTTTAATCTTTATTCTTATTTTCGCCTGATGGTGAGCAACAACGTTGTTCAAAAGCTTGCAAAATAAGAGTCATACATTCACGTTACCGAGGACAAAATGGATAATATTTGAATTACCTCGTGGAACAACTACCAACGCCGTTTTTGAGCTTTCATGTAATTACAATGTAAATACCATGGAAACGAAAACGGCGTTGGTAGTTGTTCCATGAGGCAATTTATTTATAACTTTAATTTGTAACACCAGTTTGAAATATGAAAAGTGTAATATGGTTTTGTCACATGATGATCATTACATTTTATTACATACTCCTGTTATTTTTTGACGAGAAAATCAACAAACTTGATTTAAATTTTTTCCCCGGTAAAATGGAATTATGGAAGTCTAAAAACACAGTCAAAATGATCAAGTCACCGTTTGAATAATAAAACAAGATTAACAAAAGTAAACTAAAAAGAAGTTTTTTTATTTCTCAGCAAAGCATTAGACAGGTGACAGGGTTTAGATTTTTTACAAATGACTATTTCTATCATGGTCACAAAACGTTGTCTAGACAACACAAAGAAAGAATTTTTCTTTAATATATAAATTACGCAACAGTGTGGATCAGAAGTAAAGGAGAATAAGAATCAAGTGGGTCAAGAAGAAAATGTACAGCATTGCCCTTGTTAATTGTCCTTGTTTTCATATGGACAGTGGATACCATTTTAGAGTACTCTAAATTCTAAACCACTTGGCAACTGATGTCCCAGACGTGCTCATTTGAAGAGGGATCGGGATCGGATTTTGCAAGGACACGAGGATGATCCGCGTCCCATGCTAAACTCATGTCACCAACGTACAAATAGCGTCCATTCTGTTGGTTTTTTATGGTGAATCGCCAGGCGTTAAACCTTTGGATCCTTTCAATGACCCAGTCGGCACTGTGACTCTCGCTCGGAATGTCTCTGAAAGAGGCAATTCCATTCCGAAGGTAAACTCCATCTTTACCATTCGAGATTATCATCTCGCTTTGGTCAGTCCAACTACTCCGGATTTTAAAAGTTCTTCCTTCGTCAGCTGGATTGGCCACGAAGGTCCACTCCACAATTTTATGGTTGTCCTCTTTGTTTTTAAAGGTTAAGGTGAACAATTCCCGCTTCTGGTTACTTCTCGTGTAGTAGTCACTGGGTGCGTACACGTACTCGTCATTCTCATAGCTCTGGATGTGGCAGTTTCCCCCACCCCAAATTGCATGTCTCTCCCAATCCGGTAGACCAGCTTTTATTTTGGTCATCGTAGTTCGAATTTCCTCCTCAAACTCGGTCCCTTTGATCTCGGGGGAGTCGAGGAGTTTCTTGACTTGAAAGGCGATTTGGGAGGCATGATCCCCCTCAACCTTCCAATATGCAAAGAGTTCCCACAGCCCAAAAGCTCGGAAGCGGGGGGATTTGAGAGCTTTGACAAAGTTTAGAGTATTTTGGAAGTTTTCGGCGGAACTGTGATACGCCGCCTTTATGAGGAGGCTTAAGAAATCTTTAACGCCACCCAGTTCCATTTCGGATCCTTGCTGTTCAAACTTGAGGATGGAATTAAAGTCTCCAGAGCGGATGTTCCAGCCCCATCGTTCCAGAATCTCTATCACGATCAACTCCTCCAGCGCCTTGTCTGTCTCCATTACAATGGCAGGGACTGAGAGATTAAAATACTTGTACGTGAGAATGGACTCGGCGATGCGGTAGGAAAGGGGAAGAAGGACCCGCGGGTTCGATCGGTGACCACTGGTTGACGACCCGTTGACCTTTTTAAAGAGAGCTGGAAAAGTTGTCTCGTCCATACTTGGGCTGACCTGTGTCGCAAAGGCAAGGGTTTGCAAAAAGTATTCGAGACTCTCCCCGTCGTAAGCCTCCTCGATGATGCTCGTGAGGAGGTAGTTTTCAATGGCAAGGGCATCCGCGTTGGGATTGGCCTGGGCATGAGCATTGGCGTTTTCCATGAAGGAGTTTACCATGGCAAAATTACCGAGACGGATTTGAGCGACAAGAAGATTAAAATTCTTTCCCTTAACTTGGTGGATCGGTCCGAGGATCTCTGTTTTGAGCTCGTTCAACTCTTCCACCAGCAGCTGGACTACAAAAATGAGTCGACTGAGGGTGATGTTCCACTTGTAGTTAAGCGCTGTCTCTAATTTGACAGCGAGGGAGTTGAGTTCACTCGTTTTCACATCCAGATCCGCTTCGAGTTGTCGGATGTCCAAGTTGGACTCGGAACTGGAGTCTGAGTTGTCCCCCGGGCTGCCAGACAGGATTTTATCCTGGAGAAGCTCCGCCTGATTCGAAATTTTTTCCGTCGCTTCTTCCATCTTAGAGATCCACTGTTGACATTGATCCATTTCAGAAAAAGATCTCACCCGTTCATCCCTAGAAGTTTTGGGTGGCAAACGTGCAGCGTTGGAGTAGAGACTTGATATATTTCTCAGTGTTTCTTGTACAGCCGTGGTCATCATGGTGATCTCTCCATCAGTCACTTGGTCACAGAAATGTGTCTTTTTCAAAACTTCCCGCTTACTCTTCCTACTGTCCAGATTCCGTTGAGAAAGGGATTTCACGTTTCTCCCTTTTAAATCCAACTTCCAGTCCCGAACCCCGGATGAACGACTATAAAGACTCACGACCCAAGAAGAAGCCAAGAGCTCGAGGAGGACAACGCCGAACAGTTCCAGCCTGTATAAAATACAACATTTATTAAGCACATAAACAATCGCTGACATGTTATTTATTGACTATCCGGTATTCTGGTTTCTCTTCTGTCCGCTGAACTGGATTTTCAGTACAAGCAGAGTATGCCAACTGGGGTTTCCTCGTTTATAGAGTATCAAAATAAAAGCAAAAACCTGTGAGTTTTGGGGTGATTGGGTTTTTGCGGGGGTTTAGGTCACAAATCCCCAATTAGTCAAGTAGAAAAACACATGGGAGTTGAAAATCAGTAGCGCTGTCCTAGAATTTTTCTATGTTAATATTCATATATTTACCTTGTTGTCCATGGAAATTAAATTTTTACAAGAATCTCACGATTTCAGAAACAGATAATTTCTTCAGATTCAGACTTAGGCAGGTTCCAAAACTGCAAAGTGATTTTCAAACGTAGACGAGCAAATTTGTTTGATCAATGTTGCAAGACAACACACTTAAGTAATGTATTTTACTAAATAAATTTCAAAATTTTAATGTACTTGACCATAAAATAATTCTTGTGTGCTCGTCTACGTTTGAAAATCACTTTGCAGTTTTGGAACCTGCCTAAGTCTGAATCTGAAGAAATTATCTATGTTTTGGAAATCGTGAGATTCTTGGAACAGATTAAACAAAAAATTTAATTTCTATGGACTACAAGGTAAATGTATGAATATTAACATAGAAAAATTCATGGACATTGATTTATTGATTTTGAACTCCCGCATGTGTGTTTGGGGGTTTTCTGGGTTCTTCTGCAGCATCTCTCCACAACATGGTATAACACAAAAACCCAATTTTGCCCAAACCCCAATTTTACCAAAAATCTCAAGCAAAAGTGAACCAGCAGTGTGAAAAAAAATCACAGATCCCTTTATTATTACTTACGAATTCAACCATTTCTACTCCCTATTTTAAAAGGATTTTAAAGCGATTTCCTAATATTTTACCAGTTCCTTGATTTTCACCAAAATTATTGAAGGTGAGCAAAAAGGGGGGCTGGGTAGATGGAAATATTAAAAATCTTTACCAAAGAAAAACTCAGCACGTTGAGAGAATCGTTTTCAGTAGTCACATTGTACGTATTTTCAACACGTTCCGTTCCCATGGAGTAAATATTTAAAAAATTTATTATTACCTCATCGTCCGCTCGTTGTCTTTTCGATTTGAGATTTGGCCAAAATGGCGAATTTCCGACTCCTGGTAAACTCACAGAGACAGATGGAGCCGAAGACGGAGATAGAAGAAGAAGGGACCCCAGCCCAGTCAATAAGAGAATAAATGGAAGGTGGTAAATCTCACCCCCTCATAAAATCTATCCGTATCCAGTATACAGTGGCGTGAGGATCGGAGTCAGGTTCTAGAAAAATGGCTATTACTCTGGCCAAGGGAAAGTTAAAAAGTAATTCATGATATAAAAGTTATGTTTTTACCCCAAAGAAGCTGATTTGGAATCTTTCAACATTTAAGAGCTATTTAAGATATAAACTTCAAAAAACCTTAAATGTGACCCGTCATATGACGGGGGTTCTTACTTGTCAGATATAATAAGTTTTCGTCACCTTTTGGTTTGATTTAACTTTTGACTTAACTTCGTGTTATTCCCGAGGTACTACGTACAAAAAATGCCGTTTCTTCCCCGTAGTAAAACAGACCTAAACTAACAAAGTAAGAAAATAGACAAAATATTAGACTAGAGAACTTGAATTTTTTTTTGAATAAACAAAGTAATCACATCAAGCTCAAGTAGAAAACGGGGATAAATATGGATGCAAGCCCGCTTCCCATTCCGCCTAGTGTGATATTTTAGTAACGTATTCAAGAGGCGATGCAATAAAGAGAAAACGTGACTTACAAATAAAAACAACTAAGAGCTAAAAAGTGACAAATCCATTTTCCTTTGCATTAAGCAACCAAGTTTCCACCTCCTTTTTAATTAAGTTCAACAAGAGGCGAAAATCTCTGGCTTCTGAACTCAAAAAGTATCTTTTAGTTCTGTGACACTTGATTCTCGACACTCGGCACTGGACACGGCCTCAAGTCTATGACATTCAATTAAGGAAAACAAAGAGCTTGGCTCTTGTTGCATTGACAACTGACAATTGGCAATTGACGTTCCATTTCAAATTCAAAAGTAATTAAAAGTAGTTGACGCGTAGAGCTGTACGCCTCTACAGAATCAGCCTTGATTGCTAATTTAAACTCATACCCCAGTTTTTTTTACTTGTAAACTAATTCACAATGAACGACGAATGATGAATGACAATGGAATGATAGTAATTATAAGGACAAGGCAGAGGTCGAGATTTGGATTGAGATTTTATTGGATTGAGAGTCGAGAGTTGAGATGGTCATCGAAATTCAAGATAACAGATGCCTCAACATTTTAATTGAAATAACCTCTAAATTCAACATTCTATATGTCCAATTGTTTACTACAAATATAATTTCTTTAGAAACTGTCATTTTTGTCATTTCAACAAGATATATAAAAATTCCTTCAAACATCTTCAAAAAAAAGTCAAAAAGTGCGGAAGTCTAAAGTGTCCAAAAAAATGGAATGCTCGACGCTCAAAAATAAATTCATTTGTCATGTTTTGCAAACTTTTGTGACACGACCCCCAATAGTGTATTTCTACCCGTAAAACGTACTAGTACACATATCAGTACATGATCAATTGTACAGTTAATAAATAAAAACCTTTAAAATTCCCACTTTTGAAAATTCAACAAAAAAACTAGATTATTCCTGTGTTGTTATGTAAGAAGGGTCATGTTGTTATGTAAGAAGGGTCATGAACAGTTTTATAATGTACACTTTACAATGTACGTCCAATGAACTTTAATACTCAGCATTTGGCATCCAATTTTCGTGAACATGAACAAGTGTACATTACACATTGTACCCATCTATGTATACCTAAACATATGTTCCATTCATTTCCCACACAATGCCAATGCCAATACCGATGCAATGTCAAAGGTCAAAACGAAAACTGATGAGCATGCTCATTATTTTTAGCAGTTGTTTCAAATTTGAAAAATGGCCTAATTTTCTACTCGTCCGCTTATCTTGTAAATTTTTTATTTACTAGTGCACAGTGTACAGTCTACAGTCCATAGAACATGGAAAGCAATGAATAGAAACTTAGATATTTGATGCTGAATTCTGCCTTATTATTCTTATTTTAGTGCCAAGTGCCAAAGGCTATAATTCACATACAAAAGCTTATGATATTCAACTTTGGTACATAAATGACAAAGAAATTCAGAACAATGGTGCATATTTTGTTATGTTGTATACAGATTTGAAAAAATTATCTAACATATTATTTAAGCACTTAGTTTTCCTTTCTGATGACTACAATAACTATCAAAAACCTAAGAGTAAAAAGTTTCTACGTATGTTGTATTTGTATTTGTATTGATGGGGTTCTGATCCCTGCTTATACAAGCAGTTTTCAGAATACGATTGGTCCTCAAAGCGGGACTATAGCGCACACCCCGGACAGTTACTATGCTCTATTATTTGTAACCTGTGACTATAGATTCCAGAGTATACATAGAAGAGTCACAGGTATTTTGAATAGAGCTGTAACTGAATTAGTCAGATTGGGACGCGATATCAAGACTCAGAATATGCACATCAAGATGTGCATATTAACGTAGACATGCCATTCAAATATCAAACGGAATGCTCCTACTTTCAACTTGAACTGTGCACTGATATAGCCCATATCAAATCGCAACATTCACTCCAACGAAGCGATATGCATGTTCCTATTATCAGAAGCACAGCAAGGAATTCGGAAACAATAAAGAGTATTTGAGTCTATCAACTCATACCCAAACTAGCATTTGCCTAGTATAAGTGATTTTTAAGATGAACCGTTTTGTGGTGTTCGGTCACATGTCGCTTTGTCGATGCCGAGTAACTACAACTCGGTTCTGGACATTTGAGCGGCTTCTCTTGGAGATGATGACGAATGTAAACTGTAAAGGAGGTTTTTATTGGCATGGAATCATCGCAAAGGTTGCAACTGAACGGTTCGCCCATGTCTTTCAAGAGCTGACACAAATGAAAATTCCTTGTCGCAGCGTTCACAACGAAGAATTGGTTTTGCCGTTAGACCTTTGAGTTGCCCTAAAATTTTTAGTCCTTTCTCTTCTGTAGTTACTCAACTCTTTTGACTTTTATCTTAATTTTGATTGAAAACAGAATTGTAAGAAGGATTCAAAATCCTGGCATTTGAAGAGTTGCAATTTGAGTTTTGAGGCGAAAACAAGAGAAACGCGATAATATCCCACATTGCGTTTCTCAAACCCTTCAATCTTTCTCGTTTGTTTATTTTTACCTGCACCTCGCGGAGTTGAATAAGGATTTGAAAACGCAGGAGGAAAGTTCTGTAGATCTGAAACATGGCTAAAATATTTAAATTTAGGAAATGCATAACGCTGCGGCTGATTAAACGAAACTTCTTTAAATGTACAAAGGATGCAGACAAAGTGTACTATAAATCTGTGGTAAGATAAATTTTGAACGGTATTCTAATATTATGAATGGCGTCCAACTCAAACAAACACCCAACTTTTAAAGACTCATTTTCTCTTTCCCAAACAAATAAAAATCCCGTGTTTATTTTCCTGCGAAAATCAACAGACGTTTCAGCTCAAAATCTCTTTTTCTTCCAGATTTAGTCAGTTTCATTCCAAAAATCCAAATTCCGCAATGCGAAAGGCGTGTAATGTTAGCTAGTGTTTGATTTTTCTTTGAATCCGTGTGACACCCTGTTTTTACGGTTTAAAAAACTGGGAAAAAAGAAACTTCCCTCATTAAAAAGTGTTATTGTGTTTGATGAAAATCTAAGGATACGATTTAGTGCGATGTAATACAGTTTCCATGTCGTTCAGTGGGCATTGGGCATCGATTACTTAATTTCATCAGAGTTCTGAATTCTGAACTCTGAACTCTACGACGTGGCGAATTATGCACCATTTATTTTGGACATTTGGCACCTGAGGTTTTAAATGCGACAGATGACCTTCGGATTTAGTGGAACAAAACTAAAAGCTGAACTTTTTATGTTGTGATTGGACGCCGCTGAAATTATTCTGCAATTATTTGTTGACTTGTTTCTTAGAGTTGGTCTGAATACTATGATGAATTTGTTGCGATAAGTTGATACTGTATTTGCTTTAAAAACTAGGTTTTTCCATTGCAAATGCACATAAATGTGTTCAAAGTTTTGAAATGTTGTGAAATCGTCTTTAATTTCCATAGTCTGGAGTTTGGAGTGCGGAGAATTGAGAATTGAGCATTGAGCATTACAAAATAAAGAATCCATTAAACTTTAAGACTTTGGTTGTAACTGAACAAGGAAATTTTATTAAAAACGTTAGTTCCGAAAGTTTAGTAGAATATATGAGAAGGATTTTATCAATCTGTGGCATAGAAACGGTTTTAGGCCATCAGAAAATTTTGAGTGGCGTCGAGGTTTCTCAAAACTCAAAACGCGAAGCGTCCGCCTGAACTTGATTTGAATAAATTTGGAAATTTACAGCGACAAACGTCACTCGAAGCATCAGAAGACAGAGACATGGAAATCGACATAGACCACCAAGTTAATCAGGGGCAAAACTTATTTCCAGCAAACGGCATACAAAGTCAGCAACAAATTGATATGTTCAGTAAAACATTAACTTTTGATAAATGAACAATGAACCCGAGTATTTGCAAAGGCCCCAAACGGAACAAAAAACAAACACCCAAGGAAACACGACTCCGGTTTCTGAGTACAAATTAAGTTTTTCTTGATTTCATTCAACGTTTACATTTTCTGGTTTTGGAAAGTCGTCTCTTTTGTCAAAAGTGTCATTTTTCTGGCATTGACTAGTCTGTTTTCTTGTTTTGAATATTGAATATTTTTACACAGCCCAGCCTCGAGGAGATTAAAATCCAATGACAAGTTCAAGTTAAGCCTCACCTGAGCCCAGGTAGAAAATTCCCGAGTCTATGAATAGTTTCAACGATTTACATTCTTTTCCACATTCCTGCAGGTTGCAGGTATAAATTTACTGGCATTAAAAAAGGGACGCTGGAATTTTGAATTAAATTGAATTTCTCAAGTTACATTCTGAGACATGGGTCGTTTTCTGGGCGCCGGCGAAAAAATGGGGCTTATTTGTTTTATAACCTTTTAATTTAATGGTTTATTACTTGTGGGAATTTTAATTTGAGTTTGAGTTAAAAGTCGAGCACAAAGTCAAAAGTCAAGAATAATTTAAATGTGCTTGTTGTTAGTTTGGGTCTGAAGTTTCAAAACGGACAGCGAAATCTCTACAATCTACAAACACAATGACAAAGACAATAAATGCGTGAAAAAGACATTCAATCAAACTCATTATGAGTAACTCCTTGTTTTATTTTTAAAGATATGCACCTAAATTTTGACATAAATTCAGTAAAAAAATTAAAATTTTAAAGTTTGGCGTAAACAAAAAGAAAATGATGAACATGCTGGAAACCAAAGATGAAAGATCATGAATCATGATAGACCAAGGGCAAAAGAGAGACAAATTCTTGAAAATTCTAAAGAAAGTTGAACCAAATTTAGATATCGTCCGATTCTTTTTTCTCTCCTTTGTCTTGATCTTTGTCTTTGTCTTTGTTGTGGTTTGGATGTTGACGGTTTAGGTGAATTTTCAAATTGGATTTATGAGATGAAGCATAGTGACAACCGGAACCGGAATCGGAGAATGGACATTTGAACGGTTGGATTTTCTCATGAACATTTTTTACATGCTGAGTAACATTTCCAGCGGCTTTTGCCTTGTAAGAACATCCTTTGACGTTGCATTTAAATGGCGTTTCCTTCGTGTGGGTCCGCATGTGCACAGTCAAATTACCCGACTGATGAGCTGCAAAATCGCAGATTCTGCATTTGTGCTTCTTTTCTGAATCTGGACTGTGAATTTTACTGTGAGCTTTCAGATGCATTTTTGTTTTGGTTTTGTACTCGCAATCCGGATGAGGACACTTCAAATTCTTTTCCTCGTGAGACTGAAGATGCGTGTTCAAAGTGTCTCGTGTTTTCCCCGCGTATTCGCATCCGTCTTGTGGACATTTGAAATTTCTCCCGTTCGAGTGAATGTTGCGCATGTGTTTTTTGATACTTTGTTTCAATTTTGTTCTGTGTGGACATAAATTACATTTGAAGGGCCTATCTTGATGTTGTTTTTGTATTTTCAAATGTTTCAAATGTTTCAAATGAGACGGATCATTTTCCTGTGCAAAATCAGGTTTGGAAATTGCAAGTTGGAGTTTTGTCTCTCGCGGCTGAACTTTGTTGCGGTCTTTGGTGGATTTACTCTGATTTGAATCAGAATCAGATTCAGAATCAGTCAAATTACGCCCAGATCCGGGTGTCGGCTCCTCGTGCATTTTTTCTTGGAGATGAATTTGAGCGTGAATTTCAAGAAATGTCGTGAGAGCCGTAGAAAAATCACTCAGATTAATTCCCAATGGTTCCAATTTTTCTCCTGCGTGAACTTGCTTATCCTGTTTGAGTTCGTAGGACAAGAGAAAATCTTGGTCACAATGTTCACAAATGACAATTGTTTTTAATTTCATTCCCGTGGAAACTCTAGACATTTTCCCTTCTTTTTGATTTTAACGACTCAGGTGTTCTTCCTCCAGCTGAATATTCGATACACAATTTGAATTTTTCGGAAAAATCACATACTTGGACAATATCTTGTCTCGATTTTGGTTTCAAGTTTCAATTCGTACAGAAGTCAAATAGAAAATAAAGTTTGGTTGCGTTTTGTGTTTCCTGTGTGTGTATTTTAATCCGGTACTTGGAATACCTGCGGCTTGTTTTGTCTGGGCCTTAAAAATAATAGAAAAAAAGTCCTCTATTTTTGATCTAGATTTTCTCGTCTTTGCTATTGGTGTTATTTTGAAGTTGCCTTGAGCCTCGAGCCTCGAGATTAAGTCAAGGCTTCAGAAATTGTAACTGGAACTGCGGTTTTGTTTTGTGTGTTTCTTGTCTTTTAATCTTTTTGGGTATTTGGAATTTGGATTTATTTCATATTCTGTTCCAAGAACTCGACGGGGCCAAAATAGACTTGTAAAATTATAAAGGAAACTTTGACGTGAGCAGAAACAAGTTGATAAGTTTTGTCCTGCTGATGAAATACCGGTAAAGATTAACTCGAGGATATGAAAACAAGTACAGAAACAAGAGCGCAAAACGTGGACGGGTAAGTGTAAAATGTACAACGTAAATGTGAAATGTAGAGTCTAGAGTCTAGAGTCTTGAAATGACAACTTTTTCCATCGCAGAATAGATGCATCACGTCTACTCTAGTTTAAACATGTTGCTTCGATTTCCTTGTGCAGGAAGATACAACACTTAAAACTGTAATACAGAGAACGCCGTTATTGTTCATAAAAGTTTTGATCGGCGTCCAACCATTCAAAAGCGCTGGAGAGCCAGTCCAGTTCCAAGTGAATCTTAACACAAAAACCGAGAGAAAAAGGCCAAATTACTCACAATTAGAAAATCCCTAGATGTAGAAAATTCCACGTTTTTGTCTTATTTTTCCGCAGCTTATGGTTAGCAGTTCCAGGTTCCAGAAAATACTCCTCACGCTTCTTCTGATTGTGAGTTGAAACAAATAAAAAATTGCTTGCTGTTGAAAGCAGCCGAATGAGCAATTGTTTACAAGCCAAAGGAAACTCTTGAGCTGTGCTCCATTTCTTTAACTTACAAAAAATCTCCTCACACTCACCTTCCTCTACTTTTCGAAAGTGAGCAAATCCTCATAAAAAATAATTGGAAAAGGAATCATAGGCAAAAGATACAGCCAGACACCAAACCAGACACAACTAGCAGGCTAAAGAATGTAGAATAAATTCAAAAATCCTCACTTCGTGACGATTTTGTATCGCCTTAAATGCTTTAGGCTCCGGATGCGAAGCCGGCTATTAAAATCTCCCTGTTCCCCAGGCCTATTATTCAACGAGTTTGAAATTTGCTCGATAGATGGCGCCACCACAATAACGAGCTCCAACTTTTCCCGCTAGGTGGCGTACACATACAAAACTTACCCAGTTTAGTTCCATGTGTGACCACTATGTGGCGCCTTTGATATCGAGTTGTAAATGTAGCCGTTAGGTGGCGTTACTAACAAATGTACACAGACTGACAGACGGACACGACTATTGCAATAGTCTGCTTTTCATCCTAAAAATCTAAACTAATAACTCGTGTGCGTTAAATTTGAATATTGAATCTGGTTACGGTGAACGAGAATTGTTGAGCCAGTTTTCTACTGAAAAAACTATAACAAAGAAAATATTCTACGATGTTTGTAAATGTTTCGTAAATTGGTCATTTGATTTGGTCAGGCTGCTTGAATAAATACGGGAATTTTGAATTTTCAAAATTGGAACAAAAGTTGAATGCATTTATTTACATACAAAAGTTTTGCAGGATTTACTGCTCTTAAAACAGGCAAAGAAATCAAATGTACAATATTATTCACAATTTTCAGAGACAAAGATTCAGTGATCAGATTGATTAAACTGACTGCTCAGCGTACTTTCTCTTTTGGTGGATTTTCAGGTCCTGATTTTGAGCTAAGGCAAAGCGGCATCCGGAAACGGAGACTGGGCTTTCTGGGTGGCAGCAAATGGACCACCAAGAACTGAGCATTGAGCATGCAAACGATCATATATTTTCATGCACCGCTCTCACGTGCCGATTTAAGCTCGACAATTCTTTTGCTTCGAAAGAACATCCTTGGGTTTTGCATTTGTACGGCGTTTCCTTGGTGTGAATCCGCATGTGCCGAGTCAAATTACCCAAGCGATGACACGAGAAGTCGCAGATTCTGCATTCAAACTTCTTTCCTGAATCCGGACTGTGGATTTTCACGTGAGCCTTAAGACAAGCTTTGTTGTTGGTTTTGTACTCACAATTTGGATGAGGGCAATTCAAATTCTTTTCCGCGTGAGTTTTGACGTGTTCATTCAAATCACTCTTGGTTTTTGATGCGAATTCATAGCCTTGCTCTTGGCATTTGAAATTTCGCTCCTCCGAATGGACGCTGTTCATCTGCTGTTTGAGCAAATCCTTTCTAGTTGCTTTATACGGACACAAATTGCATTTGAACGGTTTCTCAGGATTCTCCTCGTGAGTCGTCATATGCACCATCAAATTAGATTTTAACCCAGTTTTGTACAGGCAACCTGAAATTGGACAACCGAATCTTTTGCCTTCAACATGAGCTACTTTGTGAAAGTTTTGTCACGCCTCCTTTGTCACATGAAGAATAATTGCAGTCGGTTTCGGGACATTTGAATGGGTTTTCATGGAGATGAGAGCGAATGTGAATTTGCAAGTGACTCTTTTGAGCAGTGGAATATTCACAAAGATTACAACTGAACGGACGTTCGCCCGTGTGAAAGCAACGATGTTTTTCAAGAGCAGACAGACTGGGAAATTCCTTGTCACAGTATTCACAAATTCTCGTTGGGTTTTGCCTCAACATTTTTTGGGCTTTGGAATTTTTCGAAACCCTTTGCATTTTTAATTTTGTGCGTATTTATTTTTGTATACTTTTGTTGCCTCTTTATCCAAATCTCAGCGCACAACTTTTGTGGATAATTTCAAAACAAACACTTTCTTGCCCTTTGAGTTCTCTATTCTGAGTTTTGAGTTTTGAGTTTTTAGGGTGTAAATATTCAGGTCCAGATTCCTTCTGCAGCGACAACAGTCAAACGACTGTGGCTTTGTGAGTCTTATTTTCAGAATTCCCTTTTCTGAATTTTCTACTGCGTATTGAGTCTTGAGTATAAAGTTCAAGGGGAAATGAAAATATTTGGAAGGGGCAGGAGGCTGGCAACTGGAACTTGGAATGAAAACCAGAGGTTGTTTTGGTCCCTTTCTATTGATTCAATGCCCTTGCGAAATCTCGTCTCTTTCTTCTTTTTCAAGGGACGAGGGAACATTCTGATTCCAACAAACTTGAGGCAAAAGGCAAAAAAGAGAAAACGAACCCATCAAATTTACACACCAACTCTGCTGCATACCCAGAAAATTCACAGCCAAGTTGAAAAAGTTCCAGCTCAAATTTCAAAACTTAATCGATGGATGAAAAATTCCAGCACCTTACAAATTACACAGTCGAGACGTTTTTACCAAGGGATTTTCCCTTGTCAAAACGAATGCATCTAAAATCTAAAATTCATCTGAAATGAGTATGCACATTTATTTTATTGTTAAAATGTAAAACACAAGCAAATTCAACATGATTTATTAGCTTAAAATAATTACAAGAGAAATGAGAAACATCCAGAGAAACAAAGACAAAAATTGGTGCAAGAGATTTACAAACCCCAGAAAAAATTGAATAAAATTTACATGATGAATTTATTGTTGTCCAAAGTCCATAAATATTGAGCAGTTTCTCTTTACGATGTGAGCGAACCAGCCGGTGAAGAGGAGTTCTGTTAGTTTAGGACTTGTGTCTGACGTACATTTTATTTTAAACGGCGTCCAAACTCGTCATAAACCAAAGTCAATTCTACATTTTTTTATTGGTTTTGGCTGGTGGTTTGGTTTACTTTCTCCAGCTTAAATTCTACTCTAAGTTCACTGTTTTGTCTCTTTCACCTTTTGAACCCAATTTTCAGTTTTTCCATGGAAATAGTCTCAACTTATTTTAAAACGCACCTCGCAATATTTTAGTTCTTTTAAAGTGTTTGAAGCGTTAACAAATTGGATCAACCGATTTTTAATACTACAAAATACTAAGAGACAAGGTACAAAATTCATACTGGAGATTTGATATTATGAAGAAAAACACGCCGAAAGTTTTCACTTTCCACGAAATCACGTCAAACGTAAAACACAACATGGAAATCAAAATCACTTTTTGTCCAGTTGGAGAAGATTGTGACAAAAAACTTGCAACTGGATCCAGAATTACAACTAAACTCTACATTAATTACTTAATGAAAAATTCGGTTGCTATGGGTTTCCGTAACTAACGGACAAGGAGCCAAAAAACCACCATCAAATTTTCATAGTTGATGAGTCTGTTTGTTTTGGTAGAAAGGAAATTGGTTCAAAATTTATGTATTTGGAAAACAAAAAAAGTCGTAGGAAACAAAAGATTTCGTTTTTGTCGGAGTTGGACGCCGTTCGTAATCTACCAAAATTACAGAGCACTTTTCTGGGCATCAGATTTATGACAGCTTAATTTCTGATATTCCGTTTACCAAGCTTCAGGTTCTCTACGACTTGAGATTTTATTCGGTCACATGCTTAAATAAAAATATCAATGTCAAATGTATATTTTGATCACAGGAAATTTATTATGAATCAAGAGCAATTTGTTCTTGGGACTTGGTTTTGAATTTCAACTGTCCCGAATGAATTATTTTCCATGATGATCATTTTGCTGTATGGAATCTCCTTTGACTTTGCTTTTTCATACCATTTTTGGTGCTACAATTATCTTTGTCGTTTGACCTGCGAACGTTTGTGTCAAACTGAGATTTCGTTCCTCCTCTAGCCAAAAAGGAAATGTGATGACCAATTTTTGTACAACTTTTTGTTTTCGCAGGGAAATCACGACATTCGGCGTTTTTTGTTTGTAAGCGAGCCAAACTCTGCCAAAAATCTTATGAGTCGGAATGATTTCAATGAGAAAAGTGGCTATTGGGAGGATGAGAAAAAAGAGCCAAATTTGAAAGACGAGATGAATATCCGAATCTCGAAATGAAAGTGGTTTGAATTCTGCGAGAGATTCGTCGATGAATTCGCTGGAATTTCTCCAAATTTGTCG
>JAQGBH010000047.1:0-88633 GCA_034698265.1 Sminthurinus aureus
TTATTATGACGTTCTGGTCATTTTAAGCCATTTTTGAGCAAAAGTCTCTTATTATGACGTTCTGGTCATTTTAAGCCCGATTTGAGCAAAAGTCTCTTATTATGACGTTCTGGTCATTTTAAGACATTTTTGAGCAAAGGTCTTTTATTATGACTGGAAGTGACAGAGAATAATAATAGTAATTACTATTACTATAAACTATACATACGTATACACATATTTTGTTATCGTAGTTACTTATGCGTAATATAACAGATTTCATTCTACAGTTTCGTTCATAGTATGACTTTTGCTATTATCCAGTGTTATACTATATTATTATTACTATTACATATTATATATAATTATTATTTTTGCGACCGAAAATGACCTCAACCGAAAATAACCGATTTTCTCCCTACCACCCGAAGAATCGGTCGAATCAAAAAGAACAATTCTCTTCTAACCAAAGAACGCCTCCTCATTGCTCATGATCATTATCATCTGAGTATTACATGTGAACAGACGTGTATAAATTTAGCTGCCGATCCAATTCACCAAATACCTACATTATTGTTGGAATAAATCATTCGTTTTGTTTATTTTAAAATAAGAAATCGATGCATGAACATATTCAACTTCTCTATTCACCCTTTACTTAGTTTTAGAAAATTCAGAACTAATTTTACTCTGTCGTCAAATCCAATGACGTTCTGGTCATTTTAAGCCATTTTTTAGCAAAAGTCTCTTATTATGACGTTCTGGTCATTTTAAGCCATTTTTGAGCAAAAGTCTCTTATTATGACTTTCTGGTCATTTTAAGCCATTTCTGTTTATTTCGTCGAAATGAGACATTTGAAGTTGCCTTTTAAAGGTGGCTGATTTTCTCAGGACGTTTAAAATAACCGATTTTGGTTTTGGCATACTTTTCTTTTATTTTGGAATTCAATTAAAGCTGTTTCAGTATGAAAACTGATGGAATTGAATACGGGTTCAGCATAAACAGGTGTTTAAGTGATGGAAAAGGGCGAGGGCCACGAAGTGGCCCTCGCGTTTTTCCATACTCGTAGATGCAGGATTTTGCTTGGTTTTGTATACCCAGGTTCCGTACTAATACGTTGTATTTTGTGGAGTATTAACTAGTGCGACGTTTCATAATTTGTATATTCAATTCCGTAAGCGCCTGTGTAACTGGGAAATTTTTGACACAGCGTTCGTTTTATAATAATTTGAAGAACGAAAATCAAAATAAAAGTATTATGAGGTCTTTTCTTGGTATTAAATTTCGTAAGCGTCTGTGTAACAGGGATTTTTAAAGAAATATTAAATTTCTAAAAAGTCACTTCTCATTATCACTTCATTTTCATCATATATACCAACGTGCTTTTATGTATGTGGATGTGCTCTCAATATTTTCGTGTTAGATGAAAAACGGTCATCCTCCATCCTCCACCTTCTTGCACCTTCAACCTACAACCTACAGCTGTTTGGGAAACCAAGAAATAAAGAAATCTACATCTATAGTGAATCATTGGACTGGCAAGAAGAATGGAGAAGGTAGGTAGCTTAAATTTACGTGTTTACGCAACTTGATAATTCATGATTCAAGATAATTATCAAGTTACACGTAATACTCAATGTTCCATGTTCCATGTTCGTATTCGCATTAGTATTCCACTTCGTTTCTTTCCTAAACAAGTAAACACACATCAAACCAAACCAAATCTTTTCATTTTCTAGGAAACAAACTGGAGCACTTATTCAATTTTTTTGCACCCACAATTATTTTTTGGGCTTCATCTAAATTCTAGATTCTAGATTCTACAATGTACACTGCACAGTATATAGTATATAGTATGTTTTATATGATATATATCTGAGTAAATAGTATAGACTATAGGCAGTGTACAGTAGAAAGTCACAAGAGAAAACATACAACATACAGCACACAAGGTGAAAAGTTAAAGTTCTTCTTTATGCTTAACCTCTGCTCTCTTCTGCTCATTTTAAAGATTTTAGCGTAGTCACTCCAAACTCTACACCCTACACTCTACACTTTGCAGACTGAAGACTAGGAACTCGTGGTTTTGTCCCAAATTAACAAATTTTCTGGTGAAAATAGGAGAAAAAGATATCCAAGTACATGTATATTGTAGATAATAGACACATTTACATTTATGGTAGCTTGTTCGTTCTTCCTTGTTCATCATGAAAATTTTATGCAGATATTTTCCAACTTCTGTGATTTTTTGTATAGCTGGAGTGAAACGCCTATGTTCTATATTCTGTATACTGGATACTGTATACATGATGCACCCTTTAGTTGATACTAAGTATAGGAAATTTGAAAGAAATAATTGAGAAGGGAAGAAAAGATTGCTGGTGTAGCTATCTATATTATATGTATTAAGTATTCAGGTATGACAATATCAATGGTTAGTGGTTACCAAGGTGTACACTGTACACTGAATAGTGAATAGTGTAGTGTCTGTATGTTGTATGTAGTATGTAGTCGTTGAAGGTTTGCGCCCGAGTGGGTCTTCTCTCTTTCTCTGGTTCCTTCTTTCATTCTTTCACTTTTCTTCCCTTGGAAATCATTCGGGCATAAAATGTGAAAGCTCAGCTGACGATGAGAACGACCCTCATTAATGAATCTACAATCTAGATTCTAGATTCTAGATTCTAGAATCCAAAATCTAGCCTTTTATTCTCCTTCTTCATCGTCGTCGTCTTCTTCTTCTTCTTTTTCTCCACTTACTACGTGTTCTCACCAACTATTTCCGTGTAAGTACAAATTGTTCAAGTTCTATTCAGATTCATCTATTTTTGAACTCTATTGTACTTTCTCTGGTGTCTCTGGTATTTTATTATGTGTAAACGTGTAAAAAAAATTCAGCAGCTCATATTTTATCTCCTGTTCTGTTAAATGTAAAAACAGCTTGGTTTGGTTGGGTTTGATTTGGGTGTAGAATGACTTTATGCATAAAAAAGTAACCAAACATGAAAAGGTGAGGGTGAGTGAAAGCAGAAAGATGGAGAGAAAGTGGTAATTAATTTCTGGCCAAATAAACAAACTACAAAACAATCTACAGATAGACACCTATAACAGCTTCTTGAATTTTTGTATCTGTTATTCTAATGATGCTACTTTTCAATAGTGAACAATGGGGGGAAATTTGAATGTCGAATGCCGAGTGTCGAGTGGTATAATTGATTTAGAAATGATGTTTATGTTTATATTTATATTGATAGGAATTTTAACGTCTTCTTTTCAACACTTGACTCCTTCCCACTTGAAACCTCTCTTGACTATCTTGACTATTGAATCGTGATTCTTGAGGTGGAATTTTGAATTTTGAGCCATTGAAAACCTCAAGACGAAACTCTTTCCAAATTTATAAATGATGCAGATGTTCATATTTGCCTTTGCGCTTGGAATATTTTGTAAATTTCAGGGTGAAAGTAACTGATTCTTGACTCTTGACTCTTGAATTTTGAGTTTTGAGTTTTGAGTTTTGAGTTTTGAGCTGTGAGTCTTGATGGAAGTAATAAATAGAATGACAAGTAGCAATTAGTAATAATAATAAATACTAATAAAAAGTGGAGGTGATAAAAAGACTCAAATGTTACAGTTACCTTACCATTGTTGATTTTCATTCAACCTTTGAAATTTGAAACAAAGGAGAACAAAAGAATGAAAAGAAAGAGAAAATAAATGTTAAAATTGCTACCAATGATCCTTTTTCTTTGAATGAGATTGCTGATTGCTACCTGAGCTGTATCGCATTTAAATTGCATAAAACATACAACACACCAGAACAAGATTGAGGTTTGTAGATTGTAGATAATTTGTAATTTGTAATACAAAAACAAAAAGTACATCACTGCTTTAGATTTTGTAATAGATTTCAGATGTGAATCTCAAGTCTCAAGTCTCAAGGCTCAAGTGGAAATGGTCACGATGGGTTTGATTAGATATTCCACAGTTGATGAATATCTTGATGACATGATAAGGAAGCTGATGGTGAATGATGAGTGATGAAGGATGTCATTTTCAACTGACTACTTGAAAACAAAGAAACAACAGCAACACGCAGCATTTGCAAATCGTTGACCATCTTGAATCTTGAACCTTCAAATTTTCCATCCCTCCACCCTACCGCACTTGAACAATCTACGCTCCAATGCTTTTTCACAATGTTTCTCTTTAATATTATCCAGAGGGGTGAAATGTGTACACTTTAAGTGTCTCTCGTCCCTCGCCTTTGTAGTTTGTAGTGAGAAACAAGACAGGACATGAACCATACATTCTTCAATCATTCAATTCGAATTTTCAATTGCTTGCTTTTCATTTTTTTTCCGTCTTCAAACCTCATTTCTTTGAAAGAAAACTTGTTTCTAACCGACTGTAATTTTAATTGCCATAAACAACCAAAATTAGTCCCTTGCTTTACTTTTAATTTACTTGATTTGTTTTGAGAAATTCCAGAAAAAATATATCCCATATTATATGGGATGAGAGAATATTTCCTCTCGAGGTTCAAGAGCTAAAAAAATAAACATAGCCGTAAAACAGTCAATAGTCGTCCAGCGTCAGGTGCTATAAAAAATAGTAGAGTTTGGACTGACTATGTGCGTCTGTCAATCGAGCCGGGGACATTTATTGATTAATGAAAATGAGAAGGGAGAGAAGAGAAGGAGAGTTAAAAGTAAAAAGAAAGAAATATATAGACATATCTTTAGATACCATACACAAGGGTTTGTGTTTATATTTTATATAGAGATACATCAGCATATCGGTATATCGGACAGAGCAGTGGAAGAAAGAAAGAAAACATGATAGACTGACTGGCAGTCAAGCCGAGTCAAACTGTGTAGATTGTAGTGTGTAGTGTGTTGCTTAGGCTTAGGAGTGAGTGAAGGAGTTGGAGTGTTTTAGTTAGAGTTGGAGTTGGAGTTGGAATTTTAGACCATGTATATCAGGAAGGCTAAAAGGAACTGGTACATAGTCCATAGCTACCCACTACATAGCTCCACAAATACATAAATACACAAAATAGATAGAAAAGCAATACTATGTAAGAAAAAAAGAAGAAATAGTATTAAAGAGAGAGAAAAAGAGAGAGGAAGGGAAAAGGAAGGAAAGGGGAAAAAAGAAACGAGGAAAACAGAAACCATCCAATAATCAATGAGCAAGAAATGGGTTTTTCTCATCTCCATCTTCTTCTTAATATATTCGATTCCATTTGACTTTTCCCAAGCTACAGTCTACCGTCCATGTGTACACTGTACAGTGTACACTCTGTTTTGTACACACTTTCCTTTCCCCTTTTTATTCTTCTCTCTGCTGTCATAACTTTTATTCATGGAGAGTTCATATGTCAGTCCATTCGCCTACGTAAAAATACGAATACGAATAGGAACAGGAATAGGAATAGGAATACAAATCGGAATAAGCACGACTACACGTATTGCAAACAATCTCCGTCCTTTTTTTCTCTTCTCCTTTCTTTCTTTTACTCTTCTCTTCATTTCTCCTTCATCATTTTTTTATACAAGGGCTCAGCTCACAGCTCAAACTTTTCCAATCCTTTACATTTAGCCATCTCTCCCGATTTCATTCCTATGTATTTTACATTTCTATGTTTCTACGTATCATCATTCATAGACATTTCATACAGACTACAGACAGTTTTTGAAAGCTTTTACGTATAATATTAGTTCATGCAAAGGTATCCTTTTTATTCTGTATTAATAAATGTACATAATGTTTTTATTTATTCACCTTTTGCACTTGTTTTGAATTAACTACCTCACATTTCATCAGG
The DNA here is from genome assembly GCA_034698265.1 of Sminthurinus aureus. Classification (NCBI taxonomy): domain Eukaryota; kingdom Metazoa; phylum Arthropoda; class Collembola; order Symphypleona; family Katiannidae; genus Sminthurinus; species Sminthurinus aureus. Next base: position 5,808 of record JAQGBH010000047.1, read on the forward strand.
ATCATCCAGATTCAATTTTAATTCAGGTTTTCACCAAAAATTCATACAAAAATGGAAAATATAATGATGCGGATAAACATTGGACATGGAACATGGAGTACAAATTTGGCCAGAATTTCATTCATTGTTATGATAAAATGATAAATGATACCCGAATTTTAGGATGAATTTTGTAATACCATAAAACGGCCACTCTCTATTCTCTACTCTCTACTCTCTACTCACACAACCATCACTAAAATAATTTACTTTGACCAAACTTGTTGAAATAATGTGATAAATTAGTCATAAAAACATCCCGGACTTGACTAGAATTGTAATAGTTTAATTATTCAAGTAAACATGAAAGTTGTAAGAATTATTCTTGTGATGTGTACATTGGACATTGTGCATCAAACACAATCAGTAGGCAGTAGATAGTAGAAATGAAACAGGAATGGCTGGACTCTAGACTAGAAGCGGAGAGAAAGCATCAAAGGACAAAGAAAGAAAGCCTGCAAGTTACTCATTCGGCCGCTAGAGAGCACGGCTTGGCTCGTCATTTGCCGCTTCACAATTCACAATCCCTATTCTCATCCGTGTACATTGTGCATTGGACGTTGTACGTTGTAAACGTACTAGAAACTAGAAACTAGAAACTAGAAGTGTGTTCCAAGTTCCAAAGGGGCTTTAGGAAATGCATGTTAAATCCTGAATGTAAAGTTCTTATAGTTCCTTGGTATAATTTTACAGCCGTTTTTAATATAGTGTACAGTGTAGGATACGATATGGAGATGCAGGCAATTTGTACCTCGAAACTGATCTGTATTTTTATATTTCCTGGTAATTTGATACACTGTAAACTATAAACTATAGACTATAGTAGGCACAATTAAAAATAATAACTAAGACATTCAATACTCCATACTCCATATCCATATTACATATGCTGGAATACAATGCTTTGGAATTTAAAACCAGTCGGTTTTAACTTGAATGCCAAATGACATTGCAATATAAAGTACATAAAAAATCTAGTATTTGTTTCTGAACCATTAATTATTGGTTGTAGATACGTTCTACCTGAAACCTGCAACTGGAATACCGCCATGATTGAATGGCGAGTTTGGGTTTCTTCATTATAAGACATGAGAAATGGTACGTTTATAATGTTTTTTCTGGTTATTTACGGAGGCGAATACTGATCAAAATATATGTATAATATTGTGATATGTGCTCAATTTCCACCTATCGATATCCTTAATTTACTACTATAAGAAATATACATGTAGGTACACGAATTATGTACTATGTATTATCCCGGTTGTTGATACTATTAAGTATTATGTATGATTGTTATAGTTACTATAACAAGGATAATAAACGCATAAAAACTAGTTTAGAATCCGTTCAACTACCTTTAAATTAGGAAAAACAATTTGATGTTGAGAAAGGGAAGGAAAACAAAATTGACAAAGTTTTTCAACTCAACGCTCAAAGCTCAACCTTTGAATGTGGTATGCAGTATGCAACATGCAGTAGGCAGTAGCATTTGACTTGAAAAGTTGTGTTGATGGTATAAATATTAAGAGGAAGAAGAGTATATGTATCCAGAATCTAGAATCTAGAATCTAGAATGTATAATGTAGAACTATTGTAGAAAAGAAAATTTTCAGCTAGGGACATATTTACCCAGATTTCATAGTCCACAGTCTATAGTCTATAGTCCATAATATTTCCTACTAAGACTCGCTTCTTCCTCACTCCTGGATTCTAGATTCTAGAATTCAGAATAAAAGACTCATGCTGTCATTAGCTAGCTATCGCAGGGGTAAAATGAAGCGGAGGAGAAGAATGAGAATGAAAATGGGTTTTGCTTCCTCTCATCTGAGTTTTTAGTTGCAGTTGCATTTATAGTGCATGCTGGGTACTGTGAACTGTGTATTGTACATTGAACATAGTACACTGGCAAATGCATGATAATTGTTTTTCCTTGGAGCCGTATTATTTTAAACGACAAATGGCTCACCAACACAAGACAAGACAACATCTCAGCACACCACAAATTACGAATTACGAATTACTAATTATGAGCCTAAACAACTGTGCACATGATGAGTGGATACAAAATCCACGTTTTCTTTGTCAGTAGTTGGATAAATGATAAGCATTCTACAGTAAGACGTTCTACAATAAGCAATTTATTTATCTATTGATGTAAGCTTTAGGTTTTAGATTAATTTAATCTGTCCTCTAATTCACACCATTATTTATTATTTATACGTTGGCAACCATAATAAAACGTGTAAAAAATATATTGTATTAAAGCAGCGTTATGACTCGAGACTCAAAATTTGAGATTCGAGGTAAAAAAAATACTGTGTAAAAAATTGTTTCCTTGTTTTGTAATAATAGTTAATAGTTAATGCAAACAATACGTATCGCGTTGATTACCGATTAGCGATTATTGATGTATGATATATGATAAAATAAGCGCAACTGACGTCATAAATCTTCTCAGATGGCCTCGAAAAAATTTCTCCTGTTCAGTTTTGAATGCAATATTATAATATTTCATACTATTTCTTCATATCGTACTTGTACTCGATTTAGTTTCATATGTCGTATTTCATACTTCAAGTCTATAACACTTTAACACGGCAGTATTTATTTTCATGTGTGAACGACGTTTAAATATTGATATGATCTATGATTAAAAAATAAAAAAGGTTGCTTTGATATATTTATGATACACAAGATTTAGTTTTTAAATTTGTTGAATAATAAAATAAATGATTTTTTTTGCTATTAAAATTTGCGGAGCACTGAATTCTGCATGCCGTCATTATATATCTATTTTGCATGTCGTATCGTATTCAAGATGCAAGCCTCAAGATTCGTTGTATTTAGATCATCATGTGGATAAGATGAAAGTGCAGGGTGAGAATGCAGTATGAATTTAAAATGAGAACAGTTCAGTTGTACATATATACAATACACAATGTACAATGTAATAACTGAAAGAGAAGAGCAACGTGCGCGCCTGAAAATAGAAAATGGAGCAAATATAAAATACAGAAATTAGACTTTGTTTTCCATTACAATTTTTGCATGTTTTGGTTTTCTATTTCCTTTCTTGGATTTCTATTTTCTATAAACCATATTTTACTTTTTCCTTGTAGAAAAACCTTGAACATGTTATTTAATGTGAAGTGCAAGCAATGTAACAAAATTGAACGACAAATGCTAGAAACATGAAAAAATGCATTGTCTTTTCTTTTCCATATGAAAAATATTATCATACCAAATAACAAGCCGGTTTTTCCGTCTGTATTTGGTTCAACTAGAATCTAGAATCTAAAAACCATAATCAGCGTTTAGAGTTGATATAGAGAAAACCTCGTTTTGAGGTGCTGTGATCACATCGATGCAAAGATATTGTATATTTTACAGATTTAGTTATAGAATGGAATCCATTCAATGGATAATCAGTACAAAATGTGCTATTTTACCAGAGTTTTATGCGACATGCAAAACTTACCTAAATCTTTTCAATCCTTCTTGTTTAATGTTCAGTGTCGTCAGGCGTGTACACTGTACACTGTACACTGTAAGATGCCGAGTTTTTTTCATTGGTAATGATACTAAAAATAAGAGTAAGTTCTAGGAAAAATTAACATTTAAAAGAAAGCTGTTTCTTTGTTTTTCTCATATTTTTCCTCAATGCGGCATTTAAAAGCATGACATGTGAGGCCGAGATTTTAGGATTCCTATTTCAAGTGATAATGAGGCTGTGATTTATCTTGCCAATGACTTTTAATCTCACAATGAACGCCCATGAAATTTCTATACAAAGTCAACTTTCTAGATTTTAGATTGATTTGAGATTTGATTTAAAAGTATTAAAAAACAATGTATACAGATGGATTTTTATGTAATAGTTTTGCTATAATTCATTATTCATTATCATAAATAACCAACATAAATGAAGAAGGTTGCAGTTTGTTGATTTTTGGGAGTTTTATTGCTTTTTATCTTTTGTTTCCTACTTTATTAGAATGTGCATGTATGGACGTATAGTAGCCATGTAAATGTAGTTTAAGATGTCATGTTAATTATTGTGAACACATGTTCAAGTAAAATTGATTGCTGTGAATTGAAAATGGAATATTGTGAATGGTCCATGAAAAGCCCTTGAGTCGTTTTTCTTCATTTGGGTTTCTATTGTCTAGAATCTAGAAATTTTTATTTATGTTTTACATATTGAATATTGAGCGAGTCGAATTCTAAGAAATATTACAAAAGTATTTTAATTTTCAATAGGCTACATAATATTATACATCAAAATATGATGATACAATGGAAGACAAGTTATACCTACTGAAGAAATGTTATGTTATTATGGAACAAGAAAGAAAAACTATCAGGCGTCCGTTCATCGTAAATGTATAAACATGAAGCATCAAGCATCAAGTCGAATGCCAAATAATAATAATAATAATACTACTATTGAAATATGAAAACAAATAACGTGAACAATCATATTCGAATGAATTTCGAATGGCCGTAACAATCACCACTCACCACAACTCACACCTCACACACCTATGAGCTAAATATTAAATATGAGTCACTTGTCTTTATAATGCTTAACTTTAAGTACACACAGTATGTATGCACTGTACTTTTAGTGTACACTGTACACAGGAAATATTTTGCATTAAGCATCAAAAGTAAATGTCAAATGTCCTTCCGTCGTCCTCTTTTGTTAAGGATGTGTATTGAATATTGAGCATTGAGAATTGAGAAAGAAATGGCGTCGACTTTGTAACTTGATTAGACCATCCTCCATCCTCCACCCTTTGATTTTTACTACGAGGAAGTTGCTGCAAAAATAATTTTCCATGATGATGTCATGATATATTATGAAGTTCTTTTACTTCTTACTTTTTTGCACATGACGTTTTCTTAAGTATGTTCTTACAAGTGTAATGAAATATATGAAATATATGTATGCATATAATTATTATTATTATCCATAGATCTTTCTTTTTCTTTTGAGTCCATACATTTTTTGACATAACCTTTTATTTCGAAATACGTTAAAAGTCATAATATTATACATTATATATTATATTAGACTAAATATGTGTGTATATCATATATTTATGTTTAGATTCAGTGGACAACTGTACAACATTGATTGATTTTATCCATACTTACTCCATGAAATCACCATATTCCTAAATTTTTATGCTTTCGCCATCATTATTTAACTTATTTGTATTTTGATTTGATTTCTTTTTAAATAATATAATATTGTATAATCCGCTAGATTCCATATTCCATATGCGACTTTTTTGATGTATTTATGTGTTTATATGTAATGTATATGATGTGATTAAACAAAGGTAGTGAAAATTATTCAAAAACTCCAAAGTATCCCAACAACAAGGTTATTATTATTACCATTATTTTATGTACTTCTACAATTATCATCAGTATCATAATTTTTTATTTAATATTATTAAACAACACAAAAAAATCGAAATCGAAATCGATTAACAAGCTAATATAAATAACAGGACGTCATTTTTTTTCATCTCCTTTTCCCCCATGTTCTTGATTTTTGATTTTTTGATTTTTGATTTTTGATGTTTTCTCTCGTGATCATTTAAATTACATACATACATACGTACAAACTAACAAAGTCAAGGAACAAACAGTACATACATAATCAATGCATTAATTAGTTACTTATAATAATAATAGTAATTATAGTTGATTAATTAAAAAAATTTGAATTCATCCTTTTATGCATTCTGTATGCTGTGTACATTATACATTTTACAATACGCAAAATACTGTACGCACTACGCACTGATCATACATCGTACATCCACCACGTGTTTTCAATTCACTTATACGATCCACTATATTAAGTACTTAGAATTAAATATTAATGATAGTTTATGTATTTATGTATAATTTATAGGTAGACTAATCATCACGTTAGTGTTTTTCCTTAGCATATAATATTATAATATATTTTTAAAATATTTATAGTGTTTTTAGATATTTGCTGCCATTTTTTGATTCGACTTCTCCGATTACGCATATAGTTTGACTTAAAGTTTTACATACATGTGTACACTAGCGACAAATATCTTAGAGCTATAATATGATATTTATTTCCCTTTTGAAATTTACAAAAATTTCTCATGTAATTTTGACATAATATTTTGTATTTTGTAGTTGCACAGAAATGAAATAAAGCGTATGTAGTCTAAAATCTAAAGGACAGGACGCATTTCTGTGTGTATTCAGTATTCAATGTGTGTAGTGTATAGTGTGTGCAAGAACAAAGATTTTTATTTATTGTACATGCAGAATTTTTCTGCTTTTAGAACATATAGAGAATGGAGAATTCTTTTCTCATTTTGTTTCTTGTTTCTTATTTTTCAGTTTTGTCTTGTTACTTGCAAAACACACAGTTGTTGGATGCAGGATATTGTTAGCAAAATACTTGTATCTTGTATGTTTATTTATTATAATATAATAATATACTGTTAACTTAGAATTTATCATTATAGATTCATTCATTTTTCACGAGACTACAAGTAAGATAGAGCGTGTAATACGTTTTCCGTACTTGATACTACGATACATTATTCATATTATTATTTAGTTTTTCTATGACATATTTTTTTGTCTGTACGCACACGGTATAATATATTATATGAAACCCTTTTCAGTTTTTTTCCTATCATTAAAAAGTCCTATGTATTATGTATATAATATATCTATATATATATAGGTATCTCTCTATGTACTATGATATATGATTAAAAATGGGTTTATGTCTTATAATATGTAGGATTAGTTTACAATGACCAAATTGTTCATTGAACTGTTTTTTATACCATCATTTCCCTAGCTCTCATATTATAATGTGTAGTTATAATACTCTAATGTAAAATGTAAAGTGTAATACAATATATACAATATACAATACGAATACAAATACAAATACAAAAAGCACAATTATATTGTACTCTCTCTTCAAAATTATACTAGATACTAGATAAATATTATATTTCTTAAATCGATCTACCTATTCGTTTACTTAATAGATACTTTATACTATGTACACATGTTTTGTATGTAGTATGTAGAAATTAATTAATTGGCTATATAATGTATGATATAGAACTATGTATATAGTATTATTTCTATTAGTAATTAGTATCAATTCAACTATATAAATATGTTTTAGGTATAATGCTACATTATAACTATATGTTTTTGGTGTGGTCAAACCCTGTTAAACTCGTCGTCATCATCATAGTCCAGAATTCATCTTAATTCCATGTCAAATAAATCGCTCTATGTATGTATAATGCTTGTTTTTTCTAGAAAGCTAATAAAGATGTTGGTAGTTAAGTTTTAAGCTATAAATTACAGACCGGTTTCGTTTTCATTAAACTTTCACTCTTAAAATGAAGTTTCACTAAAAAAAAATCAAAAAATGACATCATTTCCTTTGTCTCTCGTATCTCGTAGTAAAAACGTGCTTGAAAACAAAGTTTCTTAGCGAAAAGGGGGAAGAGATTTAAAAGAGATTCCATAAACATGAACAAAACCTAAACGTTATCAAAAACCCATACGTTAATCTACAGGAATTAGAAATTATTTAGTAACTGGTAATATAAAAGGTTGTATTGAATATGTTTTGTATTTTGTATCATTGAAGATGACATGAATGATGAATATGGTCAACTGATTTCCAACGACGTCAAGTCTTTGTCTACTCAGTAATTGTTTAGCTAAGTACATTTTTATTCTACAATAATTATTATTACATATTTAAATACACTTAGTGATTAACCTTAATATTGTACACAAAAACAAACATCCACACACTGATATACAGCTTTAAATATATATATATATATATATATGTAACGAACGCGTACGTAGTATGTAGATTGTAGAGATTTATTTTTATACAGTAAAATAAAATAGCAAAATAAAACACCGTACTCATTACTAATTCTAATGATAATTCTAGATTCTAGATTCTAGTGATAATGGTTAATTCCATGATATTCTAATAAATACTACAAGGATACCGTGTTTTCAGTTATAGCTGTAAGTACATGTATATATATATTATGTGTGTAACATTGCACCGGAACAAGGGACAATAATAATTATTATTATTATGTTTATGGTAACAAACATGTTCACCACGTTACAGATTCCTTTCATATTGTATTGTATGTCTGTATAATACTCCATTGTCCCCTTTGACCTTTGACCTTTTTATTTCATTCATAATAATATTATATAGGGGGTACTATGTATTTCTTTTGCCATCACCATTACAGCGCCCTATACATTAATGCCCTACTTTCTCTCTCTTTGCCATTTTATCCTTATTTCTTTAAGCACAAAAATTCACTGATTATTCAATCTCTCAAAATCTCTTTGGATTTTTTACGATTTACGATACATATATGTATCATCATAAATATTTACACTATTAATCATTAATCATTAATCAAGTTTGTAAATTAAGACGGGAAGACAGTCAATTTTGTATAGGTATATATTTTATGATGATTCGCAATACATTTTATTCAAGCAGTTATGTACAAAGTACAAACGTCTATATGTAGTCCCTATACTTTAATTCATATGGAGCTTAGGTATAGATATTTGATATTTATATGAAATATTAAAGATAGTTTTCTCGAGATTTTCCGATTATTCATTCATAATTTGCTCATTCTGCATTCTAGTGTCTACTGTCTAGTATAATTTTCCTATCAAGGGATACAAAAGATCATACCATGTCATTATATATATTCGTATTTCTATGTAATATTATCATATATTTATCAGTACGAGATTAGCACACACAACCTACTGACATTTTGAACTAGCTTTTTAGAAACATTTCAAATACTTTTACTTAATATACCGTGTATATAAAGTATATAAAGTAAACCACTCATTTTTTTCATTACACATTATCTATTATGTATATTGTATATATGTAGATACCCTAAACTTGTAAAGATATAATATATTATAGTTATTTATTCCTATAAGTCTCATTTTTTACTACTAATTTATACCTATCTTTATAAATCTATCTATATTATCTATCTCTTTCTTTCTGTATGCGTAAATAGTAAATATGTACGTCTATATAAAAACCGCATTGAACAAAAAAATTTGGGGCAATCTGTGCACCTCATATTGTTATAGGTAAATAAGTACATAGTACATGCAGTTTTCAGTGGACACGGATGACTAAAACAGTAAAGACTTTGATAATAATAATAGTGTAATACATAATACATATTTGTCTCACTCATAATTCCAAATGATAGCATTTAAAATTCAAAACTATGAAATATGAATCACATTATAACATGTCGTATAATGTCTATTTAAATAAAATCCTCTTCTTTTACAGTGTATATCTTTTATAGTGTACAGTACAAAAGTACTCATCTTTTGTTTTGTCTACACAGTAGTACGCTGTAATATTTAATCATTTCTTTGCTGTATTCTGTAATCTGTAATAGACAAAAACCTGTACTTGCTTATCCTTCTAAGAAAAAAAGCCTATATATAAAATGTAAAATGTGTATTTTGTATTTTCTACTTTCTACGCAGTTTACTTAGAGCGAACACCGGGACAAAGTTACACGTCGTTAAAGTTTTTCAAGTCACCTGGCTGATTCATTGTTTGAGTGTGTGTAAAAAAAATGGTACATTTAAATATTGAATAGGAAAAGGAATCCATCTGTACTTCTACTTGAACTATTAAAGCAGATGAAAATTGGATATTCGAAAACAAAAGAAGTTTATTATTGTTCCATTAGTCACTAGTTTTTCTCAAAATGTCTGTTTCCTTTTACATTTTTCAAGACAGAAATTATACTTAGAAGCGAGAGAAAAATAATAAGTGCATACACAATAATATATATTATATGTATTTGGAATCTGAAATGCAAAAGATACCTCTTATAAATTCCAATTCTAATTCCTTTCACTTTTCTAGAATTTTTTTGTTATGGAGAAAATATGAATTTATTCGGCAAAGCGTGGATTCTGGATTTTGAATTTTGTGATAGATGGCAAAGAATATTTAAAATTTTAATTCTATTCTAAATTCTAAATTCTAAATGTATCTGTAAATTTATATTTACTGGAGATATGTAATATATTTATACATCTAAATTAGAATTCTAAATTTAATAAATAGGTGTAAATTAAATCTGAATCTGGTTCTGTAGAGGTACATTGTTATGTATATTTAGAATTTAGACACGCTCAGTATTTTGTTTTACGATAAATTCTATAATAAATTCGGATTTTTATGGTTTCTTCTTGGTCGACGAATAATGCATTAAGTTGATGGCGACTTTGACGTGAATGAGAATTTGATGAATATGAGATAATACAAAACACATTGACGAGACAACGACAACAAAACTACAGTATTTAGTCAATAAACAGGAATATACCGATTCAGTTGGCAATAGGCGAGATGATTTTCATGAGATGATTGATTGGTTGCTTGCTTTTCTGTTTCTGGTTGTGGATTGTGGATTATGGGGATAAAAAAAGAAAAGTATTAGAAATTGAATGCGAAATTAGGGAAAGTTGGTGCCTCGACAGTGTCCCAAGTGAAGGGGGCCGACGGTCAGGTGGTATCCTTTGAATTAGATTCATCGGTCATAGCTGACTCACAGTAATTTCCACCTCCTCCTAATTCTAATTTGACAGACGCAGCTACGGCAGCAGCAGCTAAATTATTTTGGTTGACTACACACTTTCTCATGTGTTTCTCCAGGGTGGAGGGAACTGAGAATGGCATGTCACAGAAACGACAGCGATAGACATCCTTCCCGAGTCGACCATGAGTCTTCATATGACGAGTTAATTTAGAACTCTGTACATAGATAAATTAGAAGAAAAAAATAAGAAAAAATGATTATTAATCATTAAAAAAATAACATTGTTTTAACCATTCAAATGGTTACCACTTTATGAGAAGAGATCAGAGGAGAAAAATGACTAACCTGTGCACAGGCATAACTGCAAAGCTCGCACTTATAAGGCTTTTCTCCAGTGTGAGATCGTCGATGAACAGTGAGATTGCTACAATTCTTGAATACCTATTAAAAATAATAATAAAAATAATAATAAAATAATATTAATTATTATTCTTCTTAATTTTATGCTTTTTTAAATAATATTATTATGAATATTATTGAAAATCTCACCTTGCCACAGTATTCACAGGTATCATTTCTCCGACTTTCCTTTTTGACTGGAACCAAAGTTCCGCCGAGTGCGGTTCCATTACTATTGTTATTATTATTGTTATTATTATTGTTCCCATTATTATTATTTCCACCTTTGTTGTAGCTGCTCTTCTCTCGTGTGGGTGGATGATGATGATCCCTTGTATTTTCCATATTGGCCGAATTGAGGAAATTGAGGGGGTCACGAGGAAGCCATAGGCCAGCGGCATAGAGGGCAGCATCTGGACTGTCTAATTTAAGTCTCTTTTCTAGATTTGTCTCAAATGGGAAGATTTGTGGCGGAGGAGGGAGTGAGCTATTTCCATGGAGTAAATCCAATGAGGTATTAAAGACGGAAGAGGGTGAATTAGAATTAGCTCGGTGGTTATTATGATTATGATTCCCCGTAGCACCAAGTCCACCAGCCCCACTCTTTAGTGATTTTGAATAGAGTTGAGATTCCTTGAGGGCTTGACGATAGGCCTCATTGTAGTGAGCAATGTTACTCAGTCCGTAGCGATCAATGAATTCACTCACTAGGCTATTTGGATTACTCATCAGCTCCTTTGCTGCAGCCACACTCAGACGATCCGCCACAACCAAGGACATTCCATTCTTATTATTATTGTCCTTGTCAATTCGAGGTCGGGTCAAGTCCTCTGGTCCAATGTCAACATCATTCTCATTCTCATTTTCCGCACCATCCCCTCTCCTCCTCTTTGCTTGGGGTTCGAACGAGTCCATCTCACCCTCTGAATCCAGCTCATAGTCATAATTGTCCTCATCCTCACTTGTCATATCAGCATCTCCGTCACCTTCGCCATCTCCATCTCCATCCGCATCAGCATCCGCATCACCATCCTCACCTTCTGCTAGTTCTTCTCCATCAGCTTCTCCCGATTTACTACCATCCCTATTATTATTCTCCTTTTCATGACTTAGACTTAGATTGAGATTTAAATTTAAATTTCCATTGAGGAGAAGACGATTATTATTATTATTATTGGTGATACTACCACCACCATCAGATCCTGCACTAGGACAACGAACCAATTCACTATCTTTTTCTCCATCTCCGTCTTCTGCATTATCCTGTTTCACTGTTGCCTCATCATCCTCATTTTCATTTTCATTAGCAGCACCGTCAATTGTTGTTGTTGTTGTTGATTTTGAACCAGATTTACTATTATGATTATTATTGATATTATTATTATTATTATTGTTGTTGTTGGCTATATCTTTGTTATTATTATTAGTGGCGTCCATCGAGTTGTCTAAAGAGGATACAGATTTAGTGGTCAAGTTGATAAGGGAGTCTTCAGGAGTGGTGATTTCTGTAGTTGTATTCAATTTTGAATCAGAATCCCGATCTCGATCTCGACAACTTTTCAAAGATTCATATAATAATTCATTATGACTGGATGAACTGGAGGAATTTGGTCCAGAGGAAGTTGTGATCATTCCAGTTCCGGTTCCAGAACCAGAGCCAGAGCCAGAGCCAATTCCGGAACTGGTTGGAGGTGTTGGTGTACTGGCAACTGGACTGGGACATTCCCGATCACGGTCAGCCGTTCGTGGACGTGGAGATTCAGCTGGTGTGTTATGACTGCCCAATTCATCAAGTTCAATAGAACCGCCATGTTGAGAGAGAAGATGACGTCTCAATCTTCCCGCGGATGTAAAGGCTTGAGAACACTGGCTACACTTGTGTGGTGGATCATTACCGTGTGTCCGTCTGTGGGCAATCATTGTGCTCTCGAAGCGGAACCGTTTTCCACACACGTCGCACGTTTTACCTTTACCTACAATAATAAAAATAGGAACCGAATCCGGATCCGAATCCAAAATTAAAAACTGAACAAAAACTCTTTTTTCCCTGCAAAATGCATGCAAAATTATAGAAAACAAGTTGATATTTTACTCACCATCTTCAGGAGACAAAGGAGAGGGTGGTGTCATCACTGGTTTCCTCCCAGTAAATCCAGGTGATACAGGTGATGGTGATGAACTAGTTCCTCCAGCCAGTTGTCTCAGTCGTTGAGAGTAAAAGTCGAGGGGTTCTCCAATGGAATTGGAGTGACGATTACTTACAGCAGCTTGACAAGCGGCAGCAGCAGCAGCAGCCAAATCTAGTGACCTTGGGTCAAAGGGTAGAGATGGTAGGACTCCAACACCGAGAGATGGTCGAAATTCACTGTGAAGAAAATGAATCCCCGGATGTAAATTGGCATGTAATGGTGATACATGAGAAGACAGTGAGGAGAGTGAGTGAGCAGAAGCAGGTGTGGAAGAAGTAGAACAAGAAGAAGTTATACAAGACGGGTCAATTAGACAAGAAGAAATAGAAGAAGTGGCAGAGGCAGTTAGATTACTGTGGTCAAGAGCATCAGCATCAATATCAGCATCAGCATCAAAGGAAAATCACAAGAACAAGAACAAAAGAACAGCAAGTTATGAGATTAGTTTTACTATTAGTCTCTTCTATTTTTCTACTTGGCTTTATTATTTATTATTTATTATTTATAACTAAAATAAGCCGTTCAATTGCACAATTGTTAGCAATATTACAGAATATTACAGAATATTACAGAGTTACTACAAAATACAAAAGAAACTTGTTAATACATGAAAATCATTAAGCCAGAAATCATAATGTTATTGACCACTGCGTAAAACCTTGAAAAAATAAATGTAAATTTTTGTCTCACCTGGGATTGACTAATTGTTCCACGGCACGAAAGTCATGACTAGACGACGTTCTTGACATTGACCCGACGGACACGGCAGGATGACCCAGACCAAAGGGCTGTGGGAAGGGGAAGCGTAGGAGGTTGAATGGATTACCAGGTGAATCAATCAGGCTTTGTCCATTTTTACCTGTAGGAACTAAACTTGACGAGGATGATATTGGTAAAGTCGTACCACTTTGGCTACTTGAATTTGTATTTGGTCGGAGGTTGATGCTGTCAGAGTTGGAGCCGGTGAGGCCCAAACCCAAGAGATTACAAGCTGATGAGGAGCGTTCACGATCCCTCTCTCTTTCCCTATCCCTATCTCTTTCTCTTTCTCGTTCTCTGTCTCTTTCCCTACTCATTTCCCTACCTATTTCTCTAGCTATTTCACGATCTCGATCTACTAAACTACTGGAACTGAGTGCTGGACTACTGTTCACAATGTGTGTTAGACTTGGAAGATTTCCACATAGGGGACTACTTGTTCGACCACTTCCTAGAAGCCCTACACTGTCTCTTCCAGTCCCAGGTAGTGACAAGGACAAGGAGCTGGATAAAATCCCTGGGCTACTGTTGTTCAGATTCCTACTGCTACTGTTGCTGTTGCTGTGTATATTATTGTTACTACTGTTCCCAGAGCAATTTAGCATTGAATAATCTTTTACAGCTCCAGATCCAGATCCAGATCCAGCATCTGTGTAGATCTTTACTCCGTGACTATGTTGAACATGTTGAATTAGAGCCCAGGCTGAGGAACAGATTTGCTGACAGGTAGAACAACGAAGTGACTCTAGAATTTCAAACAAAACAAACAAAAACATTAATATATTAATTACTAGTAATTAAAAATAAACACAAAATTATGCATTTTTTATCCATTATTTTTGCTCTCAAATTGGATGTATCACTTAAAAAAGTGTATGAAAGATGAAAGGCATGTAGAAAAAATAGAAGACTTGGTCAGTATTCGAGCGTTTGATGATTGGTGACTAATTAATTGAAGTAAATTGACTGAGTTGGGCTCAATTTTTCTACTTTTTACTCCCTTTTAAAATTTCCCAAGAGACTTGAGTTTTGAGTTTTGATATTTGAATTATCGGACACTCGCCAATCCAATTTTTTCTAACATACAACTTACATTTATGTGTACAAAATACAAGTATAGTATCAGTGATGTATAAAACAAGCTGTCGCTCTCGTTGTCATTGTCATTGTGATTGGTATTGTCATCGTCTTTTTTATATACATGTTCCTCTTTCAACTTGAACATTGAACATGCTTCGAATATATTATAAATGACAAAAGACAAAATGCATGTGTACAATGTACTGTGTACATAGTTGATAGGGTTATAGGGTGATTTTTTGAGAATCAGTATGTATTTTGTGTTTCGGGTTTCCAGTTAATTCATCCTTATTAAGCCTTTCTCTACTCTCTACACTCTAAACTCTACACACATAACATACATGGTATGTCATTGGCAATCGGGAGTTTTTCAAGAGGGTTTAACAACAGGAAAAGAATCAGAGTATCCGTGACATTTTTACTTTCCTTGTCCAGGATTTCAAGTTGATTCCTTTGAGGATGCTCATCAAGACTGGAAGACTGGACGAAGTCATCGGGAAACAACTCAAGTCCCCATTGTAACCATCACACAAAGACAATACATGTACAATGTACAATATGTAATGTGCTGCTATATCCAAACATCCAAACACACACACAATCACTCTAGTACATTTGTACTGCGTACACAGTTGATGAAACTACAAACTACAAATAGATCGCAAATACAGATTTTTTAGAGTATAATTTCTTTATACTTAATACTTTTTGCTCGTATGATTTCAAAAAATATGAGGAATAATGGTCCATTTAATACGATAGAAAGAAATTGACAAATTGACGAGAAAAATTGGGATGACAATTATTTACTCTGTTCTTCCTCCGGAGTCTAGAGTCTGGATTATGGAGTTTCAGATTGAAAAGATGACATGATATTCTACTGTACGTATATATATAATCTACGGAGAAGAAAGTTGCGAAACTGCACACGTGGAAAAAATCCCTGACAATATTGTACCAGGGTAAAAAGGAGGACGAGAAGAAAAGACAAGAGAAGAAGAATGGGACTGGAGATGAAAGTAAAGAGAAAGATGTTATTATTGTCAAGATATCTGATGGACTGTGTTGGTTTGGTTTGGTTTTCTCGAGGATTCTTTACTCTTCTTTCCTTGCCTACCCACATGTGACAAAAAGTCACGTTTTCATATTATTAATTCATACGAGAGACCCATCTCGCATCACTCGGAATAACAAGCAGATGGAAATAATAATACCACTACATATCAACTGTACATTGTATATATGTATTGTACATTGTGCATTGTGCATGCTACATGCTACTTGTTCTCTTTCACTTTGACATCCTGTCCAAGGAAGCAAGAGGCAACTCAAAACTCAACTGACGACGAGCCAGTGCCAATGCTAACTCAGCTCAGCTCAACTTAGCTTAGCTCAGCTAAGCTTAGTTCCGTCACTATTTATACATATCTACAATATTTAGTACATGACACACACACACACACACACAAACAATCTCCTCTCCATGTCAGTGAATTTTGAAGCGTCCAACATCCAACAGCAGAAAGAATAGGAGTGAAATCTTAACTTTTCACTCACTTTCTTTTCATCGCTTGGGCTTTGGCTTTCGGTTGGGCGATATGAAATCCACAAGAAGATGAAGGAAAAGTTGATGTGTATTATGCACAAATATTGTCCTCAATGTCCCTCCTGCATTTCACATATCCATATCCATTCTCTTGTCTCTTGTCTTCTCTCTTTTCTCTTTCACCAATAATCCTTTCATTCACCCTTTCACTCACTCACTCTCTCTGTCTTGCTCTGTCCCTTTCTCTCTACTCTCTACTCTTGACAGTTTCACTTTTCTCTATTTTGACAACTTGTATTATTTTTAACGTCCCCCGCTCCGTTCGTCCTCCCACAGAAATAATAATAATATTGGCTTGCTTTGGCTATTGGCTCTCTCAACTTTCAACACATAATAATAAACAAAAGTTTCTGGCTTCATATTGATTGACACATTTACTTTCTCTTCAACTTGCTCCACGTCCTTCCTTTTTACCATATCAAATATCAAATATCAAACCAACATCTCTTTTACATCAGAAAAGTATACACAATACGCAATATACATTGTGTTTGTATAAAATATTAAGAAAAAATTTTAAACTTGCGTTATTCTGGATTCTGGATTATTTAAATTCAGAATTTATTACATTGTTTTACTACTTCTAAAAATTGTAATTAGTTCAACTATAAAATTCGGTATTCCGTATCTACAAATAGTGCATGAAATGTGTCACTTTGAAGTGATGAAATGAGTTTACCTTTCCATTGAACTTTGAAAAAAATAAGATGATGGATTATTGAAATGAATGGAAAATATCTACATTCTACATACAGATGTCTCAAGTCTCCAGTATAGAAATGTGCTGGATATTATTTGTTTTTCTTTTCTTTTCTTGTTTTGAATCAGTGTGGGAGTGGAATGAAGTATACAGAAGTCTTTTAGATTGAGATGAAAAGAGAATGGGAAAAGATGAGAGATGTAATGTAACGTAAGGAGATCATCGATCCAAAAACACAAGAACACAAGAAGTCAAGAAGACAATGCAAGAAGCGAGACAGAGGGAGAGACGGATAAACTAGATATTATGAATTGATAACAAGACAACACTCCACACTCTCCATTCCCGATTCTCGCATCTATAGATTCTAGATTCTAGATTCCGGATTCCCAATTCCAGATTTTCATCTTTTATTTCTCTTTCTCATCGAGACTCTCGACTCTTGAGAAAATCTCATAATACACCGTGACTGTCGATGTCGATGTCTATGTCTACCTCGACAGAATATATGGACGGTATCAATAATATCTGTAATATTCTTCTTCTACATTCAGATTCAGGTTTTAGATCCAACAAGAAACTATATGCATTTGTGTGTAGGTGTTCAGTGTACAGTGTACAGTGTACAAGGTAGAATTGACAGTGCAGATGGGTGTAAATATTTTATAGCTATGGACAACTGCAGTAGCTATACAAATACAAGTATACAAATATATTATTGCTTCTGGCTCTTCTTCTTTATTCTCTTCTTTTCTAATGTGCGGAATGTCCCTATTGTCACATACAAATGCATATGAACTCTGTACTCTGTGTGTAAATCCAAATCCAAATTCAAATGCAGAGTCAAAGGCAAAGTGGATGGTGGTTTACGTCAGTCAAAAGAATATTATATGTATAAAGAATGAGACAATGACAATGCCAAAGAGAAAGGAGTCTTGTGGTCGTCATATATAAATTTAAATATGTATATCAGTTATCGGTATTCATCCTTATTGTCTCTCTTCCCGTTCGTCTCTTTCGTTTCAGTTCTTTGACGTTCTTTGGAATCAAAGTAGAGCAAAATGAGAGAGAAAAGATGTGAACTGCTGTTTTATCCCCAGAGGACGCCCTCCTTCATAAGAAACAAAGAGAGAGAGAGAGAGAGAGTTGTCGAAAGGATTGTCTTTTCTTCTTGCTTTCTTTCTACATTCTACAGTTTGATTCGAATTTTGCTCATGTTCCTGTCCCTTCATAAAAGATAAAACATAAAGCACACTGCATTACCGATTACCGATGCACCGCACACAACACAACTCACAAAGTGAAACCGTCCATCCATAATCCATCCAACTAACTATCCATCTATTTGTCTAACTATCCATCCATGAAAAGTTGTAGCATGTACTCTGTACTGGAAAAGTTATTACTCAAATCAACCATCTCATAATGAATTACAATGAGACCATCGACCATCATCATCATCATCAAGATGATGACAATACAAGGACTTTTCTTCAACTTGCTCTGTTTTCTATACAAAAATACTTGACTATTTCAAAGTATGTACAAAATTGATGCATTTGATATTTATTATGATGCATGAAAATATCAGGTTTTAAACATACTTTCTTGTACTATCAACTGCCGATTGATGGAATTATTTTAGAGCTAAAACTAGTAACTCAATTGATAAAAATGAAAACGACTTATCCCAGTTTATTTAATAATTTTGACGTGTGACTTGAGAATTCTGCAAACGATCGACCATGTAAATAATAATAGACATGTAGACAACTTTGTCCCTTGTCAGGAGATAAAGTCTATTAATTCTATTGAAAGTACTGATATTGTTTACTTTCCTTTGGACTTTAGAATTTTGGACTTGACAAGTTTGTGTATTTTGTATAAAAAATGATAGGGCAGCATAAAATAAATTCTTGATGAAAAAAGTGCAGTTTTTAGCTTAAGGTCATCTTCACCATCCTCCCGAAGGAATTCACGCAATCCCATTAACACCATACACCATACCATACACACATATTTACAAATTTGTACGTAGACAGAGGTGAAAAGGAGAAGAGGAAAAGAGGGAGAGGGACAATGATCTCGATCTGCTCTTGTAAACCTTTGGACTTTTTATCAGGATTACATAATGTAATATTGACTATTGATTGCCTCGAGGCAACTCCAACTCATTGTCAGTTATAGTCAAGAGTCTCCATAAATCCACTGCCCAAACGCAAGTGTTTACCCTCATACGGCATCTATATTTTCTACAACCTCCATGTCCGTCGTCGTTCGTGAACACAAGCATCTATACTGGAGTTTCTCCCTTCTAAGTTCAGAGCAACTGCTTTGCAATGCTTTCTTTTCCGGAAAAATAAGGATTCACTTGGATTTTGTAGAGAAGGAATAAATGAAAAAAAACTTTGAAACTTTGAAACTGTACACAGAAAAAACGTGTACCTTGTGTTTTTAATTACCTTAGCCAATCACCAGAAACAAAGGAAAGGTCGAAGAGAACGCATCAATGTTTAACCCGCATTTTAAAATGATACGGAAGAATAAAAAAGAGATGAATGTGCGTAAAAGTTGAAAAAGGCATATACTTTCAACACCAGACACTAGTCACTAGTCACTAGTTACTAGTTACTAGACACCAGACGTTGTGCGAACACCAAAAAAGGGGAAGAAGATGGAAAAATGGTAAAATTTCCCTGAATGATCCTCGACCATTCGTTTTAATTTTAAAGGATGACCATCCTCACTGCACTGCACTGCACTGTATCTTTGGGATTTGAACATTGAACATTTGAACATTTGGATTAGGCAAGTGAATCATATTTTGAACAAAAGGACGTCTGCATCGAATTGAAATGGATTGAGAATGAAAACTAGGGAAAAAACTAGGGACACTCTAGATTCTAGATTCTAGATTCTAGACTCTAGACACTTTTTGAAATGAGATCTCTCCATGGATTTCACTCTTTATCTTTTTCTCTTCTCATGCATAAGCATCAGCATCAGCCCTGATACAATAGCCACATACATGAAAAACGTTGACGAGACAAATCTTGCTCGTTTTTCAGTTTGTCCATTCAGTTTTCAACTTTCCATTGTCACCATTCACCATTTTACATTCAACATTCTCCACTCTCCACTACTTTTTCCACTTTCCTTTTTACAATATTTTATAACCTCAACCTCCACTGCCCGTCTCCGTATCCAAATGCATATATATATCCAAATCCATATCCACATGTGTATTCATAAGCATGGATGGATTATGGATATAGAACATGATTTTATACCACATTACAAGACAACACAACACAGAATTCCTATCTAGATTCCTAGACTTTAAACTTTTAACCCTAAAAATTTCCACCCTCAATTTTTCCTCATCATATTTTTCTTGCCTTGATCTTGACAACTTTGATATGATATCTTTCATGTTCAATGCTCAATGCTCAATGCTCAGTCCTCAATACCCAATTTTAACTTCACATTCAATATTCAGACTTTGGACCATTGTCATATTTTTTTTCATCCCTTGTGAATCCTGAATTCTCAATTCTCAATGACTACTTATCTATGCTGGAACGAATTTGGATTTCGGATTGAAACCTTCCACTTTGATTTCCATACAAAATGTAAAATGTAAAACATGATATATTATGATTGTGATAAAAAGTTGAAATGGAAATGGAAAAGTGATATGATGAATCTTTACAGTGTACAATATACAAAGTACAGGGTCGACGAATTTTTAGCGTGTAATGTGTAAGTTTAAATCGTATGTATATTGTATATTGTGTGTGGATGTCCCAGTTTTTTCAAATGTTTAAAATGTTTAAATTCCCCACATCCCTTTAGTCGAGAGTCGAGAGTCGAGCCTCCGAGTCGTATCAATGATTAAAAATGGGTTTTATGTTTTTCCTGGCCGGACATTGGGTATTTCGTATTTCGTATTGCGTATGTACAGCGTACAATGTAGAACGTACAACGTGCAGTTTACATTTTACATGAGCGAGAGCTCTTAAGCTGGTGATTAAACGAGGAACGAGGAATTACAGAGAGGATCCTCGCACACAGATACACAGATACATCTTTCTCCTGTTCAGCGTGCAGTGTGCAGTACAGATCCACATCCATCCGTTTTTGCTCTCATCCTCAGATACAGAACACAAAACACAAAACACAGCTCACAGAGTACATCTTTAATATGTAGAATGTAGAGAGAAAAAGAGAGAAGAAGAGGGACATACCCATATGGACTTAGCGGGTGGCATTTCAATTTTTTAAACGAAAGGAAAGGAAGGATGATGCTCAGTATTGTGTGTTGTGTATGTATTAAACAAGTATGTTTGTCTCTGTCTAAGTGTGTAGTCAGCCTCATTTTTATCTCTACTTTTTTTAAAGCTTGCATAAAAATAGAAAATGTACGGTACGTTTTCCATGTTTTGAACATTGTACATTTTACAATGTACATTGTATATTAGATATTAGATGCGATGGACATGATACATGTTAAAGTAGATGTTCTCTATCTATCTGTAGGTCTGTATGTATTATGAGACAAGAGGATGAAATCCCATGACTCAGAAAAAATGTGTGTATAGTGTACAAATATATAGAGAGTGGCGATTTTGGGGATGCGTGGGGCAATGATATAGCTACATACACAATACACATCCGACGTCACATCGTCATCGGAATCGTCATCACGTGTACACTCTATATTGTGCATTGGACAGAAAATACCTTATACTTTTATGCAGAATAGTCATCAGTCTTTTCCTAATAATGCGGAACAAATAGACAAATACAAACATGCAATCCATCTGCATCCATCTACCTTCATATATCACGTTGTACAGTGTACACTGTAGAGTCAGATATCACTTACAACATACAACATACAAGCGAGCCAGTCCACCCCGATTCAATAAATTAATATGCATTTATGTACACTCTGTTTCATAAACCTGGTGATAACATTAGACGTTAGACTGGATTGGAATACAGGATAATCAATACAGACATGTTTAATTAGCTCGTCCCTCACTCCTTTTTTTTCTCTCATGTTTGCTCTTCTTTTGTTTTTTATCCTGTCCATCCCATATCCCATACACATTTCCATATCAATGTCCGTTTTCCATTTCCATTTCCATCTCCATCAATTTTAATACAGCCGAGTTGAACAGGAAAAAAATGGTATAAGTAAAATATAAAAGGCATCAACTTTAATATTGTCAGTTGAAAGCCAAAAGTCAGCACTTCCGTTTTCAACATTTATGCAAAACATAAAAATGAATTCAAAATTAGACAGATTTATTCTAGCAGAAAAGCGTGGAAATGTTTTACAGTCATTCAATTTATAAAAGTTATACTTGAAATTTTGAAATCTTGAAATTTTGACCCTCTTTAAAACATGCCAGTGTGACTGCCATATTTCTCGTTATGTTCAATATTATTGTCAAAGTCGCAGGGAGTTGAGTTGAGTTGAGTTGACGGAGTGATGCAATGCTAAAATATGTGTGGCTAATGTTTCTGACACTTGAAACATGAGTTTTATGGTATTTGTGTTTGAATTTGAATTCTGTGGCTGGGAAAGGCAGAGTGGATTAGGGAAAAGAAGGATGTACACAGGCATAAAAATGGCAATAAAAAAGTACGAGTTGAGCTTTGAGTTTGGAGTTTGGAGTTTTGAGTTTTGAGTTGTGTGGATGTGTGAATATTGAATATCGAATATGTGGAGAAGGGATAAGGCAGAAGGAGGAAGTTATCATGCTGAATGGTGACAGTGGTCAAGTCCCAGGGAGAGTGTTAATAGCTTCCCACATTTTCTTCTATAGTTACTCCTGTATGTACAGTGTACAATGTAGATTGTGGAAAGGCTTTAGCAAAAACTGTCCAAGAAACCATGAGGACTTTTTAACTACCACGACATTCATGCAAAATACCATACAACATACAATACGATAAATAGATTCTCAATCTCATTCTCAAGACTCAAGTCTCAAGTCTCAAAAACTAAATACTAAATGCAGATGGAAAGGAAAACCCTCAAGTGATTATACGATTAGCCTAGTCTACTCTACTCTCGTTTCTATAGTCTAGAGTGTAGAGTGTAGAGTCAAGGCATAGTCTCATTTTAATACGGTGGTTAAAACTGCAAGGAACATTTTATGCTGTAGGACTGCCTCAATAGATTTATGACCAAACACTTGACATATTATATTACCCACACTCACACTTATTACCGCTCTCTCTCTCTATTTCTATATACAACTCCCTTGCACATCGCCTTCCCTGTGTTGTGTGTACTGGAATATTGTGCGTGTGGATTGTGGATTGTGTATTGTACATTGTACATATGTATGTGCGGATGCTTGCTAATCCCTTTACAGTAATTTGACTAAACCAAATAATAAATTTCTCACCAACGAATCAATGACTGAATGAAGGAATTTTAGATTGCGGACAACAACGACTTGTTATTACAAACATCACAACTCGAGAATCAAATTCAAAAGGTCAAAAACGGGAGGAAGAGGAAAGCTAAAGTCAAAATCCACAGCATCTTCAAATTAAGAGGAAACAACTCAGATTTTAGATGGTAGATTTTAGATTTGGAACAGCTCTGTAAAACGTGCAGATTTTTTTTCCATAGTATCTTGAGTCTTGAGTCTTGAGACTTGGGGAGAAGAAACAGGATCTGGAGCTGAATGCAACTATTATACATGAAGCAGTCAGCGTCAGATTGGACTGGATTGGACGGGAAGTAAATGTAGAATGCAGAGTGTAGAGTGCATAGTGTAGAGGCACAGTACAGAAAATCCACGTACATGGTACATATCTATACACACAGACAGTTCGGAGTTGGGAGAAAAAGAAGAGGCCAAGTAAAGTGCTAATTTGAGATTCCATTCACACGCCCGCCTCTATTCTCTACTTCACTCGGCTTCGGCTTCGGCTTCTTCATTTCCACGCGGAACCTTAATGACCAGTCGTGAACCCTATCTTTTGACCTCTTCCATCTGCTCACATCTGCATCACAAAAGACACAACCAGCTACATACACACACGTTTTTAAGCTATTACACTCTCAGCTTCTTATTCCGACGGAGAGAAACACGGGATAAGAACAAGAGAGAGAAGAGACAAGGCAGGACATTTACACACACGTTGTGCATTGTGCATTGTACATATGGATGCAACTGTTTCCACAATTTGAGAATCCGAATATGAGAGAATTTCCACCGAGATTCAGTACACCATACACAATACATAATGTACGTTGTACATGCATACTTATAATAACCCTTTCTTCTTCCTACCAATTCTCCACCGTCTTTTCATATTCAATATTCAATATTCAACATTCATCAATCTATCCACATATAAAATGTAGACACTACACACATGTCTGTAAGCAGACCATTAGAAAAGGACGGGTACTTTGCACTTTCATACAATCACTGACCATCACCGGCTGTCAGAAAAAAGTCTCCCTCCAAAATCCAAACTCCAAGCTTAAAAATTGTAATATATCCACATCCACATCCACATTTACATTTACCTAAACGCCCAAGCGACCAAACGACCAAACGACCAAGCAACTCTGGTGAAAAAAACGCCGTGTTCTGTAATACAGCAGAGAGCATGCAGTATCGTGTGATGTTTCCCATAAAATCTATGTATACGACGGATGCTGATGTGATGTGATCTGATGCTGATGGAAAGTAGCCACGTCACCTTCACTTGTCGTTTTTCAGTTTTTTCATAAACGTGTACAATATTTCTTTATCGTACCCAGTGTATGTAAATGTATGTAGCGGTAGGTTTGGCCATATAGTCATCAAGAACACGTGGGTAAAAAATCCAAATCTACATCCAAAACCAAAACCAAAACCAGATCAAAGGAAAGGCAAATACTTTTGTGACCAATATCACACAATGACTTTGAGACTTTGTGGCTAGAGTCTAGAGTCTAGAGTCTAGTGTCTTGAATTTTCCTACTCCTTTTCTACTCCTTCCCTCTTTTCTACTCAGCATATTTAATACAAGTGAACAGGACGCTGTACGCTACAGAACATGTGTTATTATTATTATGTAAGACGTGGAATGCGGAATCACAAGAACAATTTATTAGTCAATATACCAATATGTAATATGGAAAATAGAATATTGAATGAGGAATGAGGGATCCAAGTGCAGGAGAGTGCACAGAGCATACATGACATTGTGTCCATGTGTACATGTGTAGTCATCTAAAAAATGAGAGTACTCATGATCACTGATAGCGATAGTGAGATGTGATTATCTCCATGCCCCATGGTCCACGCTCTATACTCCATACTCCATACATATATACAGTATGCAATATTATGTATGCAGAGTGCAAAGCATAGCACAAAAAACTTGTGCACATAACATTCAAGTAAGTAGCAAAAGGAAAGTATGGTACATGGGATGGATAGGAAAAAGGAGTTCAACCCCATCCCTCTTTAAGCACCCTTGAAAATGTGGAGGAAGGAGAGGAATATTGTGTGGAAAGTGGAAAGTATTTAGATATTTAGATATTTCGATATGTACAATCTTTTGTGGTTTACATAAGAGTCAAAAGTTTTTTAGGACACTAACTTATTCACTCAGTCCATTCTGCTTTTTCACCCTTTATTGTATTCCATACTTCCATACTATGCCTATATGTATGCGTATTTGAGGTTTCATAATAAATCGAAACCGAAATCGGCTGCGTACACAGATCACAATACACACACTCTACATTCTACACTCAACGCTCAACACTCAACACGTCCCTCCTTTTCGTTTCTTCTCTATCGTTTTACTTGCACTTTACTCTTTTTTATACGTGGACAATGGAAATGGACAATGTATGCGAGATTTTCACAGCCCTGATGCTAGATTCTAGATTCTGCATTCTACATTCTAGATTCTACATTCTAGATTCTAGATTCAGACGTCATATTCAATCATTATTCACTGTGGAACCCCTCAAAACTCAAAACTCAAAATGTGGACAGATGTAAAGACCACCACAATCTATCCATTACCCTCATCATCATCGCCCATGTACCTCCTGCATTTTTGTATTATAAAACCAAAACCCAAACCCCAAAACAATCTCACTACCAATATCAATAATCCCACCGTTTTAATACATGGATACACTCAAAAAATCCGCAGATTTAAAACATGAATAAAATTTATAGTGTGAAAAGTCATTTGCTCTTTGGAGACTGGAAACTAGGAACTAGAAACTAGAACTGGATATGCTTTTTCCACTTCTTTCTTCTTTTCCCCTCTTCATTCACTAAATTAGATGTAAGAAAGTGAAAGTGATCATTGTACATTGTACAGCGTACATCCAGTGAATTTACAATCCAACTTTTTTACTTAGTTAATGAAGAGAAAAGGAACAGGAAAGATGTGATCTTTAGTTCAGTTGAAATCCACACGCATTGTAGATTCAGTGTTCAGTGAATTTTTTTGTTTCTCATTAGATTGGTAGATTGTAGGCTGTAGATTCTAGATTGGTGTTATACTATGTATTTGCTATATTACTGTATTAAAGGCATTATACTCAAAAATAAGCATAAGAATGAGTAGTTGATGATAAGGATGGAATAAAAAAGAAGAGGAAAACGCGGGACCGAAACGAAGTTAAAGAGCGAACTGGGACCGGTTTGTGCTCTATTGATTTTTTCACAAGGAGAGTCTTTGAGTCTTTGAGTTTTCGAGTTTTCGAGTCTTTAGCTTTCTTTCTCCTTCTCGCTCTCGTTCTTCCGTCTTCTTTTCGTTCTCATTTTTATTCTGGTTCTGGTTCTGGTTCTCTCTGCTCATTCCTGTGACACCTTCAAACTCCAACTAGTCGAACTAGTCAAAGCAACGGAAGGAATAGGCAAAGAACTGGAGAGAGATGGAAAGGAAGAAGAGGAGACTCAAGACTCAGCATTGAGCATTGAGCATTGAGCATTCAGGATGCTTGCACGCCTGCATGCATGCAAAGGACGGAAGACGGAGAATGTAAAAGAATGGAAAAGAACCTTAAAATCTATTTATCACTTTGAAGGAAACAATCCCACGGGATCAAGTCTTCGCCAAAGACATTGTGAAATTAATCAAAAAGCCTCCAACTATCTACCAAGTATTTTTTCCCATTTTTTACGCAGGACTTAACTTAAGTGACTCAAGAGAGTGAGTGAGAGAGAGCGAAATAGGAATAGGAATGCGAATAGGAAGAAAAGAGTAAATGTGAACTCACATGAGGAGGATGTGTATGCAAAAGAGGGAAAAAACCAAAAGACCAAAGGAGATGATGATGGAAAGAAGTAGGAAAAGGAATATGATCTCAAAGAACAAGTAGGAAATGGTAAGAGTAACCAAATGAAAATGAGAAATTCCCTTATTTAAATAAATATTCAAGTATTTCCACTTCACACTCTGCCTACAATCGAGAGTCTAAAATCGAGAATCTAGAATCTAGAGTGTAGAGTCTAGAGTCTAGACTATAGACTATTATCTATAATATACACACATTTTTTCACAAATACGTCTGAGCTATCATTACCCAGACATTGGATATTGGACATGGCTGAATCTAGTGCCTAGAATCTTTTCTGTAAATATCAAAAATCAAAAGTCAAAAACTGTCTCAATTAAAACGAGGAAATTAGAAAACAAGTCTTAAAAACAATGAATTCGTTGTAGTAAAAGTGCCTTTTATTTATTAATATACAGGACATCGAACGTCGACCGAGGACACTTTTCTCATGCTTTGAACGCTAAACGTGAATATTGCACGGGCAAATTAATTATTTTATCAGTAGTAAACAACAAATTGTTGTAATTTGTTAAAATGTAATTACAGGAAAAGATTGATTAATCTTATAAATTATCACAACATCCAAAGAATCAAGAATCTGCATACAAAGGATTTTTCACATGGCCAGTTTTAACTGTATAAGAAAGAAGAAGATATGAAAAATGATGCGGATTTTCCATTTTCCATCATAGCATAATTTACAGTGTCCTCTAAACTCTCGACTCTCGACTCTCAACTCTAGATTCTAGATTCTAGATTCTAGATTCTAGACTGTAGGTAAAAACTGGAGGGCAAATCCAAATCCCAATTTAATGAGTTACAAAACACACTACACACTACATGCTTTGTAAATTATCCTTGTACAATCTACAATATTATATAATATTGCACAACCAAAAACTAAGAGTATTGAGAGTCAGAAAAGGAGAACAAGTGTGTGAGAAGAACTCACATGTAATGAGAAATCAGAAGCTGGGTCTAACCCGACTGGACATTTCACATTTTACATTTTACATTTCACACGGATGGACTTGACTTGACTCTGACTTTGACTTTGACATGCTAAAAAAATGTAATTGCTTCTGTCTACTGTCTACTATCTACTATCTACCTCTGAGTGTTATTTCCTACCTTTGCCTCCTCTCTTTTTTATTCCTCCTTGTTTCTACACTACTTTTTATTTATGCATAGCATTTTACATAGTACAAATTGCAGACGGACAATCATATCAGATTCATTCTTGACATTTGAAATTTGAATTTGAATTCTGTCATCCACCAACATCCAACATGTGTAATGTGTATTATGTATTATGATTATAAAGTAAGATAAGAGATAAATGTCAGAGAATATTAAAGTTGTTTCTATTACGCTGCATGACGTCAGCTTAGACCTCAACCAATTTAAACATCAGGAGTAACAATGATAAGAGATGAAAATAATGCAATTTAGCCACAGTTACAGGTACAATGTTTCATCATTTTATGCTTTATATTTTATATGCTGATGATTTTAAATT
This sequence comes from Sminthurinus aureus, assembly GCA_034698265.1. NCBI lineage: Eukaryota > Metazoa > Arthropoda > Collembola > Symphypleona > Katiannidae > Sminthurinus > Sminthurinus aureus. The sequence continues at coordinate 35,129 of JAQGBH010000047.1, forward strand.
CTAAACTACAAACTGACCTGTAAAAAATGTAAGTAGTAAGTAAAAAAGTAGAAAAGTTGTTTACCTGAGGAAGCAGAATTGACTTTAGGATCACACTTTGAACTGTGGTCATTTGAGGAGAAGAGTGATGATTTGTCAGAGTGAGCACTGAGACTGGAGGAGGAAGTGGTCCGTTCAGCGAGATGGTGAAGGTGATGTGGATGTAGATGATTTTTGGAACGACGATTGACGATGGGTGCGGAAATACTGGATTTGACCACCGGAATGGAATTTAGATTGAGATTGAGTAAACAATTGTTTTGATTGGGAGAGGATGCGGAGCGGTCATTTGAATTCACATGGTTTTGATTTTGGTTTTGATGATTACTATTGTTATTATTGTTACTGGTACTGTTATTATTCGAATTTGAATTATTTGTAGAATTATTATTACTACTGTTATTATTATTTCCACCATCCCGATCTCGATCCCGATCCTTGTCACCTCCTCGACCTCCAGCACCAGACGATGGTCCATTACGAGATGAGGAGCGAAATAATGACTCTTCCACGTCATCCTCATCATCCGTACATGGATTAGAAGTTGTTGGACTATCCGGACTCGTACTCGCCAAATGATTGTTTTTAGCATCAATATTGTTATTATTGTTATTATTATTACTACTGCTATTGTTATTATTATTGTTGTTGTTGTTGTTATGGAGCGGCGTACTGTTACCGTGTTGATATCTATGGTGATTGCTGCTTGCCGGACAAGAACGCACCTTGTGTTGTATAAATCGTACTATATCTGCTAGAGAAAATTGCTTTAGACAAGCTCCACAAGTCAGGACGTCACCCGGACCTCGAACCGAGGCGATCGAATGATCCACTGTAAATACAAATAAAAACAAAAACCATTATTATTATTATTATTATTACAAAATATCCAGTAATATTGTGCATTACATAATAATACACAATAATACACGCATCTAAATTATTTATCTAGAATCTAGAACTACATAGAACTAGAAACGGAATTCTCTTTCCGCCTTTAACCTACACATTGTAGATGCATATGTAATTGTAATTGTCATTTTTGAGGGGACGGAAAACGTCAGACCAGTAATTTGGTTCTGAAGGAAAATTAGACAGTTGTGGCCGAGCAGATTTGGATTCAGATTCACATTGCTTTTATACATTACATTATGTGATATAGAATAGAGAGAATCGTCATAGATTGATGATGACTGATATCTTTGACTGTAGTTGGACTCTGAATCTGACTCTGACTCTGACTCTAGAAAATTGGCTACTGTGGGGAATAGCTAATTTTTTTCTATATTACGTGTGTTGTCTCGATTCTAGATGCTAGATTCTAGATCTCATAATAAACTGTATAAATGTATGTAGCAGTTTCCATTGCCCACCCAGTCAATTTCTCTCTCTTTCTGTCTTATCAACTGACTGTACAGTGTACACACGTAAAATCTCCATGTAATGTGGAATATGGATATTCCGTGGGGTATGCTAATGGTGTGGGGACTCACTCGGATCGAATACGGAATATAGAATATGGAATATGGAATAGTGGAATGGAGAGAATATTGCCAATTGTTACAGGACTGATTGAAAAGATTGTCAATATTTTCAATAGACGAGAGATTTCATAGCAAATATGTAGACAATACACAATGTACAATGTACATGGAATATGGAAGATGGAATATTATCAAGTCAAATAGTTTCCTACGGCTATTTTATTATTTCTATATCTTTCTTTCGTCCTCCTTTCATTTCTTTACTTCACAACGTATGCTCCATGTCACGTATATATATACTGAGAGGAGAGACAAGCCCCAAAACAACAGAAGAATTGGAAATCGAAAGACCAAAGGCCAATCACAGGAAAGAAGAAAATCCAAATCCGAATCCGAATCCAAATTCAGATCCAGATATGATACAAAAACAAGATAGATATATGAATATTGACTACTGAATACAGTAGAAATACAGTCTGTCCTGGGGTAGTAAAAGACCGAGGAGAAAAGCAATCTTATACATAGAGTATTTGGTGCAGAGTGTAGAGAGTAGAGTCAACCGTTTGTTATGATATTCATAGATTTTTATTGTATATTTTCTTTGTGCAAAGCTTGAGGTAAGTGGAATCACAGATCACCGATCACAGAACACAGAACACAGTGCAGATAGTAGATAGCTTCAGTTGCATGGAAAATGCAGCTAAAATACAAAATTCAAAATCTCAACGGGATTTGAAATCAAATGTTGAAATGCAATGTCGCATTTTGTATTTCATATTCAGCGTGTGTATAAAGTTTAGACTGTAGACTGTAGAGTGTAGAGAAAGGGAAAATATTTGATGCAGGTACAAGTCGTTTAATTGTGCGCAAAAAGAAATGAGATAGGATGACGTGTGTGAGATAGGATCATGATTGTGCTTTGGATTTGGATTGGTATGTGTGTGGGGGAGGGATGTGAGGAAAAGGGAAATGTCCAAGCGCAAAATCGAGAATCAGAAATCGATCGATTTGTCTAGCCTTTTAGTACGACAATAAAATGACCACCAAGTGACCACAGAACTCCGCCCTGTATCTACGTCGACTCACCTATAAAATCCACAATCCACAATCCACAATTCTGGCTACTCGTTTCATATTCTCCTTGCTACTTTTTTTGCTAGTTCTACAGCCTACAAATCTACAAATCTACACAATGTAGATACTCTGATCAACCTATACACGAGCATTTTGTATAAGTGTTTAGTTTGTGAATGTCGTTTCTCATTTTCGCTCTTGTTTCTCGCCACAGCCTGCAGACTCAAATGTCAAATGTACATAGATTTGGAAATGGCTGGAGGCTCAAACTTTTTTACATGTTAAACTCATTGTTCATCTATTCAGAATATCCGTATCCGTATTTTTCATTTTGTTTATTATGTCTTGTTATCCATTATAATAAGCGTAATCAACTTAAACATATAAACTTAATAATTTTTGCTTTAAAAATAAAAATATGTAATAAATGTAATACAAATATGGTGAAATTACAAACAGTAATAATAAATATGTACAAAAAGTACTTTTTTCCTCTAAAGTCTAAAGCCAACTTAAAGTAAAGGACTCAAACTTGTCTCGTGATTTTCTGTCCCTCTGCTGTCTTTCTGCCTTTGTCTGAAGAATTGAAAATGTGAGTGCTGAGTTTTGAGGTTTGAGGTTTGAGCTTGAGTTGACAGTCCACTTTTGAACCCTTTCTCATTGAATGACTTGATTCTTGATTCTGGTGATGAATTCATGATTGACTTAAAAGGGGCTTTTTATTTCCACAAGAGGGAAAGAGTGAAAAGTAAAAAGTAAAAAGAGGTTCATACAGTGATGAAACTGAGCTAGCTTTTTATCTATATCGAATATTATATACAATACGTCAATGTTGCATTGTTCACGTCCATCGGAGGTCCTCATTCCTATCAAAAAGACTTGAAGAATTGACTCCACTCTTTTCACCACAATAGACCAAAGTCACATTGTATAGCCACGGCGCTCTTCACATTATTATTCACATGGATACTGAATGGCCATGGCTATTGGTAGTGGTCGCAAGCTAAAAGAGTTGAATTTGGTGACTAGTTTTTTCTACGAATATCTATATCCTACATCACTCCATGTCTCTTTGGTATTTGCATATTGCATATGAAATATATAGAGTGGTAAACTGCACACTCTAGACTCTAGACTCTAGAACTAGAATCAAGACGATAGACGTGGATGATCGAAGTATCGATTTCTGGCCAATGGAATTCTCCAGTGACATATCCACGATGCACAATGTACACATGGACCCGTATTATAGTTTTAGGTTTTAGGTGAATGAAGGAGTGTGGATTTTAGATGTGTCTCTATTCTCTATTTAGAATGGCCGATATCCGATATGCAGTCCGAGCTTATAAAATATACCTATAACTTTGCATACATCCACAATCTAGAATCTACAATATACAATGTACAGGAATAAACTGTGAACTCAACGCAGTTCAACTCATCTCAACTCTGAGAAACTTTGGAAACTGTAGTTATGCAAAAGAGATCTATTGTTATGAGTGTGTGTGTGTGCTTGAGGGGACTTTGAATACAGATACAATACACTGATACACTATACTCTATACTCTATACTCTGTACTCTATATTGGAGGTATATTTACTTTAATAGTACAAAAGGGAAGGAGTGAGGAAAATAAAGATTTTCTCTTTCACTCTTTCACTACATTCTGCACGTATACAAAACTCTCAACGCTCAACGCTCAATGCTCAACGCTCAACGCTCAACGCTCAACACTCTACTCTCGACGCTCAAATGATAGCATGATTAATAGCGGTCTCAGTTTTCAATTCTCAATTCTCAAGTCTCCAACTCAACCTTGTCCACAACTTTTATAGTCAACTAAATAAGGCACTTTGAAAAAAATTCTACTCTCCCATACTCTCTCTCGTTGTCTGGTTCTGGCTCTGGCTCTGTCCACTTCTGTGACAGACAAAACCTCTTGCTTCAAACTTAAGACTCAAGTGTCCTTTTATTTGCCAAAGATAGATAGAAACTGTAGTTTTTTATTCCTACTATTTGCAGATATTTGTGGCAGTGAATGCGTGTAGATAGCAGTCATCCAGTTTTTTTCTATCTCTATTAAAACATCATAATATAAGTGAGCTGAACTCTAGTGTCTGGCTGAATTTTATTTGGAATTCAAATCAATAAAATCTGGTTTGCTTATAAAAAATTCAAATTTTGAAGCCATGATCATGGGTATGATGTGTCCATCAAATCCAATCAGATATTATTACAAATTGAGAGTAGAGACTAGAATCATGTATGGAGCATAAAATGGCCAAGTCAAGTCAGTACAAAAGTCTAGAATCTAAAATCTAGAATCCACAGTGAACAATTGACAATTGACATTGACGTGATCAATCATATAAAACGGATTTAAAACTGATTTTTATTTTCCAACGCTCAAATGCTAGCCCATTCACGTTCAAAAAGGATAATCTAATATTGACATTGGTTTACGTTTCAAATCAAAGTGGTTCTGTGTACAATGAACATTGTACATATAGTTTGAAGGAATCTTTACCACATCAATAAATACTGAATGTATAAGCTGGGTTCTGAATTTGCTTTGCTTTGGTTTGGTTTTTCGACCACGGATAAAGGAGATGAGGAAGACGAAGGAATCTAAAATACATAAATCATTGAATTGACACAAATTTTGATTGAAAGTTTTTTCTCTTCTGTCCGTTATATTCATTCATTTCTTTCTCTCTTTCTCTATCTCTCTTTCTATGAGTTTGAATTGGGTATTTTAGTCCTTTTTGGGTGAAATAATATGATTTTTGATGCATTTGATCCTTAAATATAGATAGGCACAGATCACAGAGATATAGAAATAGAAGTAGAAATGGACATGATTATGGATAATATTTTGGAGCAAAGGTAAATAGAGATAGAAACGGATGAAAATAGTTGCATAACATGAAAAGGAGGATGACTTCTGATTTTTCATGTTTCATGTTTGATTTTTGGTGATCCTCCTAACCTGGCCTAGCCTGGCCAATAAACATGAGGGTCATAAAATCAAACTATTGTAAATGGCGAGTGAGGTCGGGAAGATAGACGGGCCGACGGACGGACGGACGGAAGGCTAGATGGACGTGTGCATACTGCATACAGAATAGGTTTGCTCATGTATTGAGTATTTTGAGTATTAGGGTGACTTGGCATAAAATGGTTCTCGTCTCATTTCATTTCATTCTATTATACTTTACTTTGCTTCAATTCCATGTGTGATATGTTTTTTCCTCCTCTTTTTTCACAGTCAGCCACACACACACCAACAAACAGACAAACAGAGCCAAGGCAATACATAAATATACATTGTATCAGGTCCATTTTACTCTATGTATTACATCATGGTCATAATATTCATCATGTGTGTATTGTGTATGTATGTTCAAATACTATTACGAATTCATGGTGTCAATGTTTGTGATTTTTGGTTCCACTCGAGATTTTACCCTGTATAAGTTTTGGGTCGCTGGAACTGGAGTTGGTGCTGGAGCTGGACATGAACATTGAGCATAGGCTGCATGATGTAAAAATGGTTTAATCTCTGTGTATCATAACACATTTTAGAGCTGGAGGATAGAAATCATCATAATCACCTACATCCTCAAAATCCAAATCCAAATTCAATTCTAATTCAAAATTCCAAATTTCAAATGGCTGTCCACAGATTGTTGCTCGAAATCGAGAAATCGAGAAAATATTCATGATTTTGTTAAAATTTTAATTCCATAATCTAATCCACCATCGTGTAAAAATCTTTTGTATATCTAGTGTCTAATCTGTATACTGTATACGCTATACATATTTGGTATTTTGTACAAACATCCAAAACACACCAAATGATATAGAAAAAGTTTAGGATTGAAACTGAGAGTTGTTGAAGAGGAGGTTTTGCTATACATATGCACATTGTACATTTACATACATTTGAACTGGAGGGTCAGAGAGAATGAGACTGAGGTTGTGGCTCAACCTAAAACATTCAAAGAGCAAAGAGCCAACAGCCCAACACTCGTTTGACACTCAAATCTCAAATCTCAAATCAAATGTTTTTCATGTTCAACTCAACTATTCAACTGTTCCACTGCGAGCCGGACAGAGGACAGAGGAGAGCAGGAGAACAGGAGGAGAAATTCACCGAGTTGACGGACAGGGAGACAACAACAACAACAATAGCCATATGGACAGAGGATAGAGGACTGAAATGATTATACAAGCATACATAACACGCTTTCCTTTTCACATTTTCATATTTCATATTCCATATTTTGTACTCTGAATTTTTCATATACGTAATATTTTTTTTGTCTACAGCCTACAGCCTACAGCCTACAGTCTACGGATATACTTATGTATGATGACAAAGTGGAATGAAAACCAAGCCAACGGTCCGACGGAAGATGAACGTTGGTCCGTCGGTCGGTTTGCTTGTGGAATTACAACTATTACAAGTGAAACTGAAACTGGGCCTGGATTTGGATTTGGCTAGACTAGACTGTGTTGTGGACTGTGGAGAGTTGTAGACAAAATATTCTTTTCCCATTTTTTTCTCCCTGCCCACAGATCATAATCATCATAATAACAAAACATAATAATAACTTTGTACAAAATACAAACTACAAACTACGAACAGACCTAAGCATCTACGGTAATGCGTCAAGCCTCAAGTTGACCGCTCCAAAATCCCTTAAAATTTTCAACAAGTTCTTTTTTTCTGTTACTTTTCAAAAACATGTCTATTATTTCTACTTTTCTACGTTTCATATTTTAAAAAATTCCAAGAAAAGTGGGAAAATCCAAAATGGAAATTGGCTGCTTCGTCAAAAATTTACCTCTAAAATTATATAGACAAAACTTGGTGCAACTTCAAAGTATCCAAGTAACTACAAAGGTAAATGATATTGTTTTGTCGGCCCATCGGCTTAAGCGTCTACAAGTCTTTTATGCTGCAACAAGTTTTGCAATTTTTATATCATAGTTTTCTACTTTAATTTTTTCTTGTTAATTTTCTTGTGTTGATGAACAAATAGAAGGTAAAAAATAAATAAAAATCATTGAGAATATTGAATGACACCCCTTCCCTGACTTTTGACTCAATAGTCAATCCTCTCTGCTCTTTACTCTTTGTCCGCATCATCGGATATTTTGAGTTTTGGTCATGCTGCTACTTGTTTTTTTATGAGTTTTTCCTACGAATGACTTTTCTTTCTTGCTTTACTCAAATTAAGCCGACAGTCAAAATAAAGGATGGAGAATAGAAAAACACTGTAAATTGTACATTGTACATTGTAGATTATGCACAGTACAGTACAGTCTATAGTATAAAGTATATAATGATACAAATACAAAAGGCAGTGCAATAGGTATTGTAATAGGACATTTTACACTGTACACTGTACACCACAACAATATTTAGGAAAGGAAAAAATGAAATCTAATACACAGCTCTTCCTTCGCCTGGATGAATTTGAACAAAGTCGTAAATCTTGGTGTAAAGTTTTTTCTTGGCTTGGTTTGGCTTGTTCATTGTAAAATGTAAAAAATAAAACATTTACTATTATCATGATGAATTTCCACAGTCAATATTCAATATCCAATAATTTCCAATCGTCTTTTGTTCCACAGCTTCAAATGGCAGATCGCCAACGACAAAGCCAAAGCAAAAACCATTGGTTTATGAAGGTTTGACATTCATTACTCATTTCTTGTTACCCTATCAGCTATCCGCTTTGAGCTTTGAGTTTTGAGTTTTGAGCTTTGAGGTATGACACACTCCAGGTGCCAATATTAATGTAGATGTCACTAAACTACACAAGATATGCTATGCCTTATGCATGTGATGTGAAAACGTTTTGTTTTCTTGTCTGACTCTTCTTGATTCTTGATATTTTATATCTTTGAAAAATGATCTCTTGTCGCTTTGTCTCCATTAACCAAAAGTAATAATAAGTATTATTAAAATATCTGCTTTTGTACAAATTACTTGATATTTTACATCTCACACTCAACACTCAACGCACGTCAAGCATTAGGCTTTCTTGAAGTACAATCATAAAAAATATTACTAAGTTGCTCACTAGAAAAAGAGATGCACCTTTTCAATTTTCGATGGACATTGGGCAATGAATGGACATGACCTACGTAATAAAAACTGCATTGCTACAGATATTTACAATGTACAATGTTTTGAATTTTGAATGCACGAGGCAAGGTACGGGTTATTTCCTTTTCTTCCATGCTTTTTTGTCAAGGTGTAGGCATCCATTTTTTGTCTACTTTGTACATTGTACAAAAGGGAAATTAAAGGAATAAAAAAGTGCTGGAACTGCCCGTTCATGTCCATGTCCATGTGTGTAAAAAGTAAGAACGTGTGGTGTGTGGTGTGTGAGCCTACCTCAATTTTACTAGTACATTCACAGGTGAGAGATTACCAAAGAGGAAAAAAGAGGAAGGAGAAGACTTGTACAACCGGTTTTTTTGTTATTCCTTTTACCACGATGCGATACGATACGACGCGATGCGATACGTCGCACTGTAGTAAATATCCATGGAGAAACTACTTACTACTTGAAGTAAGTTCAAGTTGAAATTGAAATGGGAGTTGGAGCTGTATTTAAAGCTAAATTCTGCATCCCCTGCTGCTCTACAGCTAATACTTCCGTTCATAAATTTCAACTTTGTTTACATACACATATAAAGTAGTGATATAATGCTGTGTACTGTGTAATGTAATACATTATGTCTATTCTCCATTTCTGCTACTGTCTGCTGTCTATTGCCTACTTGAATAACTCGTCACTCGTCTTGTAAAAATCTTGCTCTATTTAACTCTATTTCCAAGATTACAATTGCATCCACAATTTTGTATATAAAAGAGAATTACTATTTTTCATCTGGATCCTTCAAGATCTGAAACAAGTATTGAGTTTAATTAAGACGCAAATAACTTGCAAAGAAGAAAGAATAGCGATATTTGTCATTTGAAATTTTACTATTTATTACCTTATTTGCCTTGTCATTTGTCACTTGTCATATTTTTGGTCTAATTATGTGACTTGATAATAATCGTTACATTTTATTACATATTACACTATTACATTCTTGTAACTTTCCTTTGAAAAAATTAGGAGCTATCAAATTTCAAATATCAAATGTCCGCGTCCATGTCCATGGTTAACAAATATCAAATACTAAATACTAAATACAAGTATTCAAAGCAACAAATCAACCAGTTTAGAGTTCTGAGCCACAGTTGAGAGTCAAGTGCCTTGCTGTTCAATTCAGTTCAATTCAATACAATTCAAGTCAGTACAATATATTGAATGAATTATGGACTCGACTCAAGAAGAATGAATGTGTCGCAACAAACCAAACCAACAACTCAATATCCAATGTTCAATATTCAATGCTGGATACAAATAAGGATTGGCCGAGCCGTTGAATACAATAGTAGTGGACATTTATAGTGCAGGTCATTTAACAACAGGTTTGAGCCTTTGAGGGCCCATCCAATTACACATAATCAACAATGGGTCAAACATCAACAAAACCAAAACCAAAGCCAGAACCAGAGCCAGAACCAAAATCTTTTATTGTCCTATTCTCTTTCTCTTCAACAACAATCTCTGCCTACAGCCTACGGCCTACAAATAGACATGCAACACTTGACACTTGACATTACACAGGACAATTAAATTGGACAAATAACATACGTAAAACTTTTTTTTCTTCTTCTCCTTTTCCTTTCAGATCAAAGAACGTGAGACATAGAAAGAATAGTGAACATGTTCAATCCTTTTCTTTTTTAATATGACGAGTATTCAGAGTATGGGTATTTTGAGTATTGCTCAAGTTAAGAATTTTTAAGATGGTTATGGTTCGTCTCTCTGTTTTATAGCTTATGGTTTATGGTAAATATGGAATGAATAGGTACGTAGTTAAACGTTCAAGTGAAACGAATACCGAGTATTATATTATTATACATTATGAATCATGAAGGGCCGGTGTTTTCTACAAGTTGCAAGTTTTGAGTTTTGAGCTAAGTGTGATGAAAACCCCGTTCGTTCGTTTATCGTCTATCGACTTTCAACCATCGTCTCAGTTTGTTTATGAATATTGTGTTTACTTACACCATACAAATTTACATACACATTTACTTACATAGATACAGATTTAAATTCACAGATATTCAAACCAAGTTATTCAACTATATACTAAAAAAGTTTGTTGGCTTGCAGTGGATGTGTATCTACAATCTACAATCTGTGTGTATCTAGTATCTAGAAACCAGAAACGTAAATATAATCTAGAAAATGTAGATTATTTTTATGATATTTCAAGGCACTGGGAGAGAGATAAACTCTTGGAATTGTGAATATGACTCTGATTATTATATTATTATTATTATTATTATTATTATGTGTTTTACATTTTACAACTTGACGTTTCGAGTTTGGAGTCATATGATATGATATTTGAATGAACATTTGAGAGGATTGTACAAATAAATAAGTGTGTATGTGTAAAGAGGAAATAAGAGTCGCAGTCAGAATCCGAGTCAGAGTCTGTTCACCTAGAATGAGTGACTGTGTTGCGTTTGGAGTTTGGAGTGACCCTTGGTGTTCACTCGTTCTCTGTCTTTATATTGTAATGATTATTATAGATCTGATTGGGATTTGGATGTGGATTTGGATTTTATTTGATTTGATTTCCAAAGACGATGAAGAAGAACCAAAAAGAGAGTGAGAGGGAGAGACACATTCATAACTGGAGATATTGCGTGAATAGTGAATGGTGAATAGAGAATAGACAATTTGCCGAAGGAAGGATAGATGAATTCGAATACGAATCTAAATGTGAATATGAATATGAATACGTTATATTATTTTGGGCGGTGTGGAACTCTTCTTTTATTCTATTTCTGCTTCTCTGTTTCTGTCTATCTTTCTGCCCTGTCCAGACCCCCTGGAGTCAATTTTTATGACAAACCCAAAACCCAGGGGTTCTCCCTGGTTCTTCATGTACATTGTACACTGTACACTGCACACTGCTCGGAGAGAGACCAGTGACACTAACCCCGAAGAATTGAATAGAATAGCCTCAACGACCATATCCGTTCTAATATAATAAAAAAAATTCACATTTTTATTTTTATTTACACACAAGACACAAGTAATCGTACTTGTATTCCACTTGGTATTCGTCTTGATATTCTCTTATTCGTATCGTAGGCACATGCAGTTTGCCATTCAACATTGGACATTGAGTTGAGCAAAACCATTCAAAACAAATGCAAACTTTACATATTTTGTTCTCTGCATGTCCACTTTCACATGTACATAATGTGAATATCAGATCAGTAGATTTGAGATTTGAGAATAAAACAGAATAGAATGGAGCAGATCTTGCATCTTGAATCTTGATGGATTATTGTGTTATGTAGTGTATTATACATAATAATCATAAATAATAATAGATGGTTCTTCTTCTCATGTCCATTCACTCTTTTCTCTTCTCTTCTCTTCGCTCTTCACATCACATGAAAAACCCACAATCTATTTAACTTAAATAAAATATAGAGAAATAGAAAGAAAAATGCCGACAGTCGAGACAGTCAATTGTTCGACCGCTGTGTTTTGTGTTGTCCACATGCAAACTTGGAAAAGCTATGAAAATGATGAATTTTACATCTTATTTATCCACAGTCCATTCACTAGAATTCCTGTAGAATTTAAAAGGCACCCACCGCCAAATAATGACTAGACGATTTTCAATTTTTGACAGAAACAGCATCGAGCATCAAGCATCGAGCATCGAGGATTCAGATCCAAACAGAAGTAGAAGAATTTGGTTCAAAATTATCTATGTAGAATGTAAACGTTTTCGTATCTGGATTCTAGATGTTAGATTGTAGATTTTGGACACCAATTAATGATTTGTACTTGTCAGTATATTTACACTGAGGAATTAGTGCCTGCGAAAGATAGTGGGAATTAGGGATTTAGTCAGATTACATGATAGTCATGAGCACTGCACACCAAACACTGAGCATTGAACATTCAACATGCAAGTTTTAAACTTGAAACCACATCACGCACATGAAAATTTAATAAGTACATGGATTTTATACTCAGCTACAAACTACCAACTGTATTGTATTGTACCTGATAAATAGTTAGCTCCGTACTGTGTTTGTGTTTAAGCCATGAGAGCGTGCCTCTCCATATAGTATTCTGTTCCCTCCCGGAAATGGAATGGACACGGAATGATACAGGGGTAACAACATTTCATATACCTGTGCACTGTACATATTCGGATATTTACTCGTGGTTTATCGTGAGTAATAGTTCTGGACACGATATCACAGAACACAGAAGAGAGAAGAGAGAAACAGATAAATGTATCGATATTTAAGAGGTACGAGCTACAAGCTTTACTATATATGCACTACACTTAAGCAGTACATATGCATGTGCATATGTAGCTATGTACATTGTGCGTGGTGCATTTCTCGCCTCATATATCATTCTCACACCTCACACCCCGCCTTTTCCATTACGTTCTCTCTCTCTCTCTCGCTGTCTCTTTCTCTCTCTGCCTTTCGCACGCACAAAGGCTTAGTTGCTAACTTGTTGATTGCTACCCAAAAGACATGAAGATTACTTGAAGCTCCTGCTAAATTAATGGACTGATGTATAGCTCATTTTCATTTGTATCTAGTATCTAGAATCTAGTTTCTACATTCTACATGGAAACATGGAGAGCAGAGAATGGAGAAAGAGATAGTGAGATTCCCACTGCAACTTTACACTCATGTCCTATGTCTTTTGCTCCCAGTACAAACTAGAAACTACAAACTACGCCACTGCACTGTGTTCTAAGTGCTATTACAATTGGTATTGTCTCTCTCTCTCTCTTTCTCTTGTATCATTGTCTACTGTAAATTGTACATACTACATACAGCCTAGACGATATTACGATACTCTGGATCCTCGTACTAATTATCATGAGAAAGTTACTGCACTTTATGAGAAATAAGTGAGTGCATCTAGAATCTAGAATCTTGAATCTTGAATCTAGACATGCATGCATGAAATATATAGACAAATGCATTTTATTCTTCTCCAATTGCACTACTCCAGTAAGAACATAAAGATTGTGAAACTACATCTTTTATTTATGTACACGGTACAGTGTTCATTGTTCATACTGCTATATAAAGTATTCAGTAGAATGGAGTCAAGTTACAAGCACATTTGCAATTAAAAATATAGTGTCGCCTATTCCGTTCTCCTATTTTCCCTATAGGAGACATGATAAGCACAAGATCACAAGATCCTTTAATTCTCCTTCCATCTTTCCATTTCTCTTTCTATGTAATATTGCACTGTGCTCTGATACATTCTACATTCTACATTCCTTGACCACAAGCGAACAGCCATAATATACTAAGTGATTGATTGTTCATGATATAATACGATAGCGGAGTAAGTTCCACTATTCACTATTCTTTTTAGTTTCAGAAATGTACTCTAATATTTGACTTGTTTCAGACATCTGACTGGAGACTTGAGACTTGAATTAAATACATAATACATGGAATGAATTAAATTTCAAGTGTTTTAATTTAATTGTGCAATTTGATACCTCTGATACACAACCCACGACATATATGTACATAGATATCTACGACAGACGATAGCTAATCGTGAGAAAGTAAATTGGCCTTCATATACTGTACAATGTGAGGAAGAAAAAGGGAACTGGAGCTTCTGATTTTCAAGAATTGTACAAAAAGTACATACGAGCTAAAACAGGCATAGCTGTATACTGTATAGTGTATTATGCAATATCAATAGACAGAAAAATGCAAGTGGCTATGATGGATACTGACTGTTGACTATTGAATGCAGACTATTGACGATGGGGCTAATAATTTTGTTTGATTATGACGTCTGTCCTGCAGTGGAGAGAAGGAAAGTTGACAAAAGCGCACATTTTTATTTATTTTGTCACTATTTGACTCCCGCTCTAGTCTCTAGTCTCTAGTCTCTAGTCCAATGTACACTGATAAATACAAATAGAAACCAGATCCATCATGCTCTATACTCTATACTCTATACTCTACCGTCACTTGACTGTTTTTCACTATCCAAGTATAACCAACGCCAAAATTACTACGTAATTCTTGACATACATGGTGCCAATACTGTCAATGGTGAAAAACATGGGAGAAGAAGCGTGTAAAGAAGTAAATTTGTGATAATTCCGCTTCAAGCCAAATAGGTACAAGAGGAGAGAGAAGAGAGAATAGAGAGAGTGTGAGAGATCAGCCAGAGGAGAGGAAAGTTTGTTTGGTCCAGGATGGATAACTTTTTTATTGTGGTTTGGTGTTTTTTCCTCTTTTTCATTCTGATTCAGATTTTGGTTCTGGTTCTGGGTTTGTTTCTGATTGTATTAGTTTAGTGAGTTTGTTCCTTCATTCACGCAGTTGTGTTTTGTAATGCCAATAGGAATGGAAACTGACTGGTCTACTTATATTTTTTGGGAATAATCCACTGGTCTCATTCTCTCATTCTCTCATTCTCTGATTACATAAGATATACATGTATCATGCACTGTCTACTGTCTACATAGATATATCAAAGGAAAAAAGAGACTCGGATTGGAGATTGAGGGAAATGGATGGTCAGACGATCCAACCAGTCAGTCAGTTCTAGAATCTACAGCAATACCAATAATACGTGTGCCTTATCTATTGTATGTTGTATGTGGAAGAAAACACAGAGACAGGGAGGGCGAGAGAGAATAAAGCTTGGATTAATCAGATTGCGATCACCAGGGAATGTCACTTTCGCCTTCAACTTTTATCCGTTTCGGTCAATTAGTGAATCCCTCCATGTCAGAGTCAGAGTTAGAAATGGATGAACAGTTACACACAATCAAACTTTTCCTACTTTTCCCTGTCCTGTGCTTTTACCTTTTACACATTGTCTTTATTTTGGCCTCTGAACTCTAGAATCTAGAATCTAGACTCAAGTCAGATCTTTACAATCTACAAACTACAAACTCTTTTGTTTTCTACCTGCAGGCCACAGAAAATATCAACCAAGGAAAACAGGGTACAGATATTTGCCATGTTATTTGAAAAAAAGAGACTGGAGATTTGTGATTTGTGATTTGAGTTTCTTAATTTTGCAGCGTCAAGTGTCAAGGCTTTCATGTGCAATAAAAAATACGCTGACAGAAGCATGATGGGTGGACGTGATTTTTTTACATGAAGCTCAGTCAGTGTCAGATGTCAGACAATGACCGCAATGACCATGACCGGTGGAAAACTTGTAAACTTAAGCGTCATGTAAAAAAAGAGAGGCTTGGCTCATTTCCTATTTCTATTTTGGTTCCGAGTTCAAACTGAAACTGACCACAACATAACATAACATAACATAAGACAGAACACAGTGATACGTGATAAGGAAAATCATCCCAATAATCCAACGTAGTATACAGTATATGACAGGACAAGAGAAGAAGGAAGGCAAGGATTGAATTTTCAATTATGCCCGTATAATTACTATTTCCACTACTACTGTGTTTTGTTGTGTTGTTGTCTTCATCTCTGAACTCTGCGCATTATTCTCTGTGTAAGATATGTAAATTGTTAATGTTTCAAGATTTTCCTCTAAGATACAAGTTAAATTTTGCAAGTACTTTGACTTCTGATTACGACTGTCTTGAGATTTGAGATTTGAGACTTGCGAGTTGTGAGTAAAGTAAGAGTATCCAACAGCTTCGGTGTAATGGTCATGCAGAGAACTTGCATTGATATCACACTATAAATATATATAGACATAAGATATGGGATATAACATGACCAGCATGAAACACAACTGAATACAATACAATAGAATGGACCGTGTATCTAAAATTCCCAGTATGTTTTACACTTTTGAGATGTTTAATTTTCCATCTTTCATTTTTGTTGTATTCTTTATTTAAATGAATTTAAATTCAAATTTTTCTTCAATTTCTTTTATTTTTCTTGTCTCTTTTAGAATTTTACACAAAAATGTTAAAGTGTATTTGCAAATTGTTTGTATGCAGCATAATCATTTCTGAGAATTTCTGAGAATTGAAAATCTGGCAGGACAAGACAAGAAGAAGGCACGTTAATGATATGATGAGTGAGAAGGGGATAAATGAATAAGGAATAAAGAGTGGTTGGAGAAACACAACACACAAGTACTTGCATATAATTGGCCAAGATAATATAATACACACAATGTACATTGTACATTGTACGTGGAACATTGTTCATGTAAGGAATATCATGGAGAGAATGCCGATTGTAGATTAAGAATGAAGAAAGCAGGGGGCTTTATTCAGGCATCAAACATCAATCCTTTCAATGAATGAATAAATGAATGAGTGGACGGATGGACGGATAGATGAATGAATAAAAGGATGATTGACTGATCCTTTGGTCTAACTATTTATTTACTTATTAATACAGGCTCAGTTCAATCCTTTCCAATACTCACCATCGATATCCATTGACCAATCAACACTACAATAATACTCATGACACTCTAAACTCTAAACTCTACAAGGCACGGCCGCATATTTGATCAAAGCATATTAATATTATGAAAAGAATCTCTGTTACTCATTCATTGTTTCACAATTACTCATAATATGTTTAAATACTTTGTTGCTTCTAATTTCTATTGTACATTATGTATACACTAGACAATTTACACCTTTCAATTTTCAATTCAATGAAAAATTTGCTAGAGGAGACCACAAAGCACAAAACACAAAGCAAAATGCTGTTATCAACTTATCTTATCCTATCTCGTGGTGGATGATTCATCATTCTTTTTAGCAAACTCAAGTGACCAATCAAACAACAAACAAACAGGTGACAATAACAAAAGTATTTTTTTGACCTCTCACACCCTTAAGTACAAAAATATCGTGTATGATTTTCAAAAAAATCAATTCAAATTTATCAAATTATAAACGATAATTAATAGCGAGAATCCCTCATCTTCCACAAACCATAATATTTTGAATACTGAACCTGGTTGAACTTTGTCCACATGGTAAACAGTTTTCATTTCCTCGAATTTTGTCAAGACAAAAGGAGAAATAGTAGATAAAAGAAAAGACATACGCGAGAATATGTAGATTATATCTTATATCGTAATATTGTTTTGACTGTGACTGTGAAATGCCTTAAAAAGAATGAACAAGGAAAGAAGTATTGTAAAAAGAGCCTCCCACGATTCTCTATTCTCTCTCACTGTGCCTTGTCCATATAATTTTTGATATAACGTCCAGTTAAGTATTTTTTCTATAGGAATCCTCAATGCTCAATGCTCAATGCTCATGTTAAGGTTCAGGTTTTCTCCTTTCTGCCGTCGTCTGAGAGATCTCATATCTTTCTTTTGTCTCTAGTCTCTAGTCTGTAGTTGACTCTCACTTGTCAGTTCTTTGGTTTTCTGCAATATGAAGAAGGAGCACAAGACCAAAACCAAGAAGACTGCAAATTGAGAATTGAGTGAAAGACTCCTCTGGTGTTGGATGCTCAATGCTCAATGCTCGTGGTACAATAATAGCAGACACTAGACACAAGACAAAAGATACATGTATAATGTGAGCAAGTATGGAGTATGTAGAACGGAGAGGACACACGCTTTTAGCGGCCACCAAATATTATACTTTACATGGATCATCTGTCATTTACCTCAGTGGAGCACACTGAGTGATTGATGAATCTTGATTTCATTTATTTTCCTAAAAATTACCACTGGGTTTTACCACTCTGTTCCATAACACATAATGTAACAATACAATATAATACATAGGACGTAGGACATACAGTTTACTCCTGCACAATATAAACGTGTGTGTTGGGGAACAGAACATCGGAGTGTTTGTTATTCTCACAATGAGGTTTCAAAAACAATTCAATACTAATAGTTTCTCCTTTTCCATTTGCAACTTGAAACTATGTATAAAGTATAATAACTAACACCAGTCGCAATATACAGTATAATATCAGCTAAACACAATGCTTACTCACCTAATAACTATTATATGCATAGTTCTTTGTTGGTCAACTGTCGGATCGATAGTCGGTACATGATACTTTTATACTAGTGTGTGTGTGTAAGTAAGTAGTTAAATGCTGCACACTGCACATGACCTTTATTATTAAACGAGTTAGATAATTGCTCCAAACACAAACACAATCATAATAATAATAACAACAATAACAATCACATATCGTAATTAATAATGACAATAATTAAAAGTGCAGGAAACAAAAATGTTTGTAAAATATTTACTTGGCACTTTTTTCTCGTAAACTTTAATACATGATAATATTATAGTGTACATGTTATACATTGTACATCCATAAAACCTGTAAACATTGACCATATTTATGATAATGTTTATACTTGAGTCCAAGTGGAATGTCAGAATATGTACTGTATTATTTTATATATGTACATGCAGCAAAATAAAACTTTCTCCCTGTCCCGTTTGCTTTTGAATTGATAATATAATATTCCAACTGTTGTTATTACAAGGCAGTGATGACTATGATTATGAGTAGCATTATTAGTACGAATGCGATCGTGTCAGCTCGATTCTGATTCAAGTATCAAGTACAGCTGACGCATTTTCCGTCGTCGGTCGTCGGCGTCAATTGTCATAATGGATATTAATAATGGTAAAAATACTTGTTATAATAACAATGAGCCAAAATCCTGTGTGAAGAATTTACTTTTTCAAAAATAAACCTAAATATCCAATATCCATCAAAACCATTGAAACCCTTTACGTTTACTTATGGTTTGGCCATATTTTTTCTCCACCCTCAATGCTTTATTCTTTTTTGTACATTTTACGCAGCTACATACTTATAAATACACAGATACAGATACAGCGTAATGTACTTTTGTGTATTTTTTGTTCTTTTACTGTCAACACCATGTTTAGCAAAGCTGTCTGAATACTCAAAACTGAATACTGAATTCATATCAGTATCATTGCTATAGAACCTAGAACCTAGAACGTAGAAAAAACAATCCCGACCCCTTTGTTACTCATTCACACTTGCTCGTTACTCGCTAACCACACTGATAAAATATGATACATGTCCTTAAAGCTTAAACGGACATACCATTTGCGCATGTGTACACTGTACAACAAAACAAAGGTAATTGAGTAACAAAATCATGATTTTTTTAACAACAGATTTTTCTACCCAATCACTAAACAGCTTATTTAATGTTGGTCTAAAGTTTCATCCCGGAAATTCTTGGGAGTAACAGGTCTTTTATATTTTGTAGTTTCTAATTTGAACAATTTTGATAAATTTAGTACTACACGCAGCAAAAGACGGTTGAAAAATGGTAGTGGTAAAATGCGTTTTTGTCTTGCCGGATTTTGGATTTTAATGCACAGTTAGTCCGTTCTCCGTTCCACTAACCCCAAATAAATAATCTAATAAATGAGTGACTGGGTTACACATCTCTTGTTCTCTTGTTTTTGTTTAGTCGTGAGTGAGAATGAGAATGATTTCAGAAGCAGAGAGACTAAACGCTGATGTTATCAAGTCATCACTGTCATTAATTAAAACAAATAGGAATTAAACGATTGACATTAATTCATGTCACTGGATCAAACATGAGTAATCAAATCAGTTTCCAATCCAAGTCCAAATCAAAATCAAAATCAAAATTCTAATCCGATTGTGTCAGATC
Organism: Sminthurinus aureus; assembly: GCA_034698265.1. NCBI lineage: Eukaryota > Metazoa > Arthropoda > Collembola > Symphypleona > Katiannidae > Sminthurinus > Sminthurinus aureus. Next base: position 55,522 of record JAQGBH010000047.1, read on the forward strand.
AGAATCAGAATCAGATGGGATGTCACGGAATAAAAACAAAAACAACAAGAACAGCAGCATTAACAGGAATGACATTATTAGGGCTGTCATTTTAAAACCACTGTTATTATTATTATTATTATTATTATTTGACTACTTTAAAAATAGCCGGAGATAACTGTTGTATTTGTATTTGTGTGTATTTTCATGCTTTTTATTTGTCCCCTTATTCCTTATTCCTCATCACCTGACTGACTCATCCTCTCATTTATTTATATCTGAAATCCCAACGTTTGTGGTTAGAATTTAGAATTTAGGATGGACAGCTAAATTAAGAACAAGAAACCAACCAAGGAAAAAGAAATAACTGTGCCAAAGTTTGGAAAGGTATTGAACACCAATACCAGTATCAATACTAGTATTGACAATGACATTGACATTGACAGTGACATAGAAAATACAAGAAACGTAAAACGCAAGGTCAGAAAAATTCAAGAATTCAACAATTCAACAATTCAGCCGTCGTTCTCTTCCTAGTTTCTAATTTTGAAATACACATGAACACATGGCAAGTGAACAATGGACACGGTCCATTTTTTTCCTTCTCCTTATAATATCCATCTTGCAAGACGCAGTAAGAAGACGACGGAATATTTATAAATAAATGGGATTCATTCAGAATTCGGATCATTGGAACCACTCAACTGTATTAGAGCCAGAGTACTGTAAATGGTAAATGGTAAATGCATATTATACTTTTTCTTAAAAGAACAATTAAATCCCAATGTTCAATGCACATGTTTTAGGCCTAGAGGAAAATTCTGAAAGTCCATATAGCTGGAAAAATATCAAGAATATGATGAATAGCTATGAAAAATGAAAACTAGAAAACTAGGGAAGTAGGTCTAAGGACACTTGGTACTCTGTGCTGTGTATGTATATACGTGTCGAAAGGGAAATGAAAACGAAGGGATGAGGGCGAACTTGAAAGAGTGAGGGAGAAAAGGAGAAGGAAATACTCAAAAATTATGACAGATTTCTTTTACATGGAAAAATCAGTGGATAATGGATAATGGGAAATATGTACGTGTGTATTGTGTATTGTGCATGTAGGGAAATTCACAGTACACAACGCCCAATACACAAACTATACCACCGTTTCTTTTCAAAATATTCCGTTATTATACATATAGAAATATGGGCATGGGTGATATGACAACCTTTAAAAATGAATACTGTACACAATACAAAATACAAAGTAGAGATCTTTGTACAAGTTTTTTGGAAAATATCTATTTGTAAGTGAGCATCAAGTGACCATTGGGATTACTACTATACAACTATAGCTATAAGGATCGGAGGATCGGTGTCTTGCAGTTGCAAATGTGTATAATATATTCATTGTTCCTTTTTTTTCAATATCATGGTCAACTCCTTCCTTTCCCTAGTTCTGATTTTGGTTCTAGTTCAGGTTCAGGTTCAGGGTCTGCTGTTTCTATTCTGTACGTATAAAATAAATGGAACAATGTCATTGTCAAGTGGAACGAAAATGGGAAGAAATGGGACGTTCCTCACATCTGCACGTTTCTTCCTTAAAAATATAAATAATACGGAATATGGAATGGACTGTGAAAAAAACATTGACCTAGATTTCCTTATTTCAAATCCATGAATTTTGGCTATATACAATCTACAATCTACAATCAACAATCAACAACTGGACATTGAACATGGCAATACAGATTGGAGATTGGAAATATTGAAATATTGGAAGTATGTTGTTTTTCGCTTTCTGGACTGACTCGGACCTCTCGATTCTGGATGAAACAACTGATACAGGTTTTTGTCATGTGAAACTTGTTTATGAGCTGTGAGAAGGGGCTTATCAGCCACATTAACGTTACCCGTACTTAAAAGCTCTTTTATTATCATGTACTCAATACTCAATACTCAACATTTTAGTACAGAGTACAGAACAGTTCCTAGTTTGTTTCTACTTACTACTGACGTACGTAGTACGTTTGGTGTACATGCGTTGGCTTTCGCTTTTCCCCCAAACAAAAAATATCAGTGGGATTTTCCATTTTGTCCAAAAACCAAAACTAAACACCCAGTTATTTACTTGTAACTGACCAGAATGGTATCTGTTTCTGTATCTGTATACAAATCTTTAGATTTTGAGATCCGATACTCTCACACTGACATTGAGGTTTGAGACACATTCAAACGTGCACTTTGAGGACTTACCCCCTGTGATCACTACGTGACTATATAGTATGAGTACTTGAAGCAACTGAATTTTTCTCCTGTTTCAATGTTCAATGTTGAGGTTGGGGTTTTAGTTTTTAGCTCATAGCAATTTTATTGTCTTTATGTTTTTGTTCTTGGTTTTGTTTTGGCTACTCAAATACTGAATACAAGACGTTTCGACATTCGACATGCATGTAATATCGACATCTCGATGAAGCAACGTTTTTTATGTATTGTGAAGAATAATGAAATAATTCTAGAGAAACTGTTCTATTTTTAAAATAAAGATAAAACACTTCCCTAGTATTGAATTGCAGTACACACTTCAATCCATAATTTATAATTTTATAATTTTATACATAACCAAGAAAAAATCCAAGTTCAATGTTAAACGTAAGTTGTGAGTTAGTCATAAGTCTTAGTGCAGAGACAAACAGCCGAGAATAGGTAGATAATCCAACGGAATACCAATGAGTTTCAGGCATTTGCAAAAGTCTTGATCAATTCAAACGGTAGAGAAAAGGTATTGATAAAACTAATTGCTGCCTGCCTTCTGTTTCTTTCTCATTCATTCATTCATGTGAAATCATCAACTAAAAAGGTACGTATAAAATCCACAGTGTATCGTGCATTGTGCATGTGCCGGTTCACCTCTAATTGAAATGTATGCGAGCTCTATAAGTTTTTGACAGGTTATCAAATGATTGCATGAATCAGCATATTTATGTACCTGGACGGACACAGCCACGTAGACACAGGGGCAGAGAGGTACATGTACATGTACTACTATATTTGTACTTTATAAAGTGTACAATGTATTTATAAACGGATCATTGGTCCTTTCGTCCAGTCTTCTGAGAATGACAGAGACAGAGACAGAAGATGAGCATGATGATAATGGCCATAGTGATGATGATGAAAATCTCCTTCACTCTCCACTCTTCATGTATCCACATTATCTATTATCCATCTATTATTTTTATGTACATGTTGGATAAATGTTCGTCTAATCTGTATGCACACCTTACGTATCCAAGACCATGTTCAGGCCTACGCAAGACATTGGCAATTTGAAATTTCTCAGAATCAAATTTAAATTTAACTTTTTCCATAGCCCACGCCGCACTAAACACAAAATACCATATAAAATCTTCACCATTCATTACGCATTGTCTTTACATACGATATACAGTTCAACATACAGTTTATATTTTATTAGCAGAAATCAGATTCCTCGGGACTTTATGTCCACTCAATAAAAAGTACAAATATATTTCTTCTTGTACAATAAATACAAAATACACAATATGAAATCGGTAATGAGGAATGCCGAATGACTCTGTAAAATCTAAATCTAAATCCTTGGTAAGTTTTATAGTTGAATCAATTTCCCACCATCTCAACAAATTTAAACTTGACAAGCTTTAGAATAAAAAATATAGTGTACAAAGCCTCAAAATTGTGTAGAATTTTACATAAATTCAATTGAATTTTGAGGCTGGTTTCATTTCCATTTTTATTGATTTTGATTTTTATTTTTCCTCCCTCAAAATTGATGAGCATGTGTAATAACTCCGGGAAAAGAGAACAAAAACCGTAAGAAATGGTTGACTCTGGGAAAACAGAAGAGACAGACGTAAGAAAAAAGGACTCACATGTCTATTGTGTATTGTGTATGTTGTGTATTGTATGTAGGTGTAATAATAAAACGAGATAAAACACAACAAAACAAATGAAATAAAGTCAAGTTGAACAGTGATAGTGAATGTTTCGAGTTTGGAGTTTGGAAGGATTATGATTATTTGGTTGGCAATTGGCAATTGGCAAACACCCAAGAATTGAATCGTCAAATATAATTTATTGTCGACACACATCTCATTAATATCTGGAAGAAGACAGTTTTATGCCTCGGCAGCTGCTTATGAGTATCTTGCATCTAGTGTCTAGTCCCTACAAACTACAAACTACCATCGCATCGGCTTCAGACTTGAGACCGTGATGAACCTGATGATGATGATAATCATCATGCAGCTTCATACTCCATGCTCCAAACTCCAAACTCCATACGCATATAAATATTGGACATATTGGTACAGTACTACATCTATGTGCATGCGTTAAAATAATACATAATACACAACGTAGATTTAGATTCTGCATATCTGTTTAAAAAGGAAAAGGATATTACAAAAAATACACGTGTACTTTCGTCCATCAACGAGCCAATCCACAAATTTTAAAATCTTTCTGAATATTCAGAAAGTATTCAAAAACTATTCAGTGAATTCAAATAATCGCCGTTGTAATAATTATAACTATTGTAATTTAACAAAAATTATGCACGGTCAAGCTAGAATCTAGAATCTAGAAAGGCATGTTTCATTTAGCGCAAACGCTATTTACATAAACAGTGGAGAAGTAAAATCTAGATCACGTTATTATTAAGGATATTTCATCTACATGCATTGGAAAGAGTGACCAGTGTACACCGTACTGTGTACTGCGGAATGCGGTGGCTACTTTAAATAATTTAAACAGTATTAGTTCTTTGTACACTGTGAATTGTGCAATGTACAGGAGTGATTTAAATTACTTAAAACAAGTAGTGTAAAAATGAATGTGGGTATAACAAATGATAAGTAACTTATTATTTGTTATGTAAAAATGTACAATGCCCATTGTACATCGTACATACTGTGAAAATGGAGATGGTAAGAAGAAGATCGTGAGAGCAAGTAGCACTCGCACATTTCATGGACGCACTGATCCAGATAAATGATAAAAATTCAAATACCACTATTGACGTTGTGTTCACATTACATGTACTATTGAATAAGAGTACTTGAATCCTGAATATTGGACCTTCATTAATGATCAAGCACGAAGAGGAATATGAATTGGAATCAGAATCAGAATATCTATACGTAATATGTACATGATGTATTTTCTCGCTCTTTCTTTTTATCGGCATATCTATATCTAGCTCTAACTCCACTCTAACTCTACCTCTGTCCATTTACCATTTCACATTTCACGTTTGAAACGTTGTAGATTGTAGACTGTAGACAGTCCGAGATGGAATAAAACGTGCACACATTGCAATATTCATCATGTTTCGAGTCTCGAGTCTCTACATTTTTATACCTACACATCACTATTTACAGATGGACGAAACCGATTGTATCTCTCATCATCATCATCATCATCATCACCAGCAGCATTTCTCCTCTGAATTTAATGAGGCAAGTCGTCTACATTTTCCTTTTCCCATTCAGATTCACATCCACATCCATATGCATTTGAGAATCGACATTCGACATTCGGCAATCGACAGTTGACGATTGACGTATTGTATCTCAAATCTAATATCTCTAACACTTTAAGTGTAAAAACAGTGTAAAGTAAATAATGCTCCAGTCCAAATTTATTAGCAATGTACTGTAACAGCTAATTTATAGCATTTTAATCCAAATTCCAAATAGTTGAAGAAATCCAAATGAATAAAACAAGTCGGAATTCAAAATTCAAATTCAAACACCTTGACTCTTGATTGAGTGTTGTATTTGTGTGATGCTTGCTGTTTATTTTTATGCTCACTTGAGTTTTGAGTGTTGGAGTGTTGGAGTTTTGAGTCAGCGAGAATGAAACAAAGTATTATTTCTTGTTGTTATTATTGCTGTTTCTGTTTGTGTTTGTCTTTGTACAATGTACATACATAATGCATAGAAGTTGGACATGTGTAGGAAAAAATAAATGGAATGAGATTGTAGGATTGATTGAATATCATTAAATGAATCACTAGGTGGCTGGGTTTTAGCTTAGTTGTGCTGAGCTTAGGATGGTCAAAGGGGTCATTTACTCGGCCTTTTACTAGCTGAGTTGACCTCTTCTGCGGAGGAAGACAGTGGGGTCATTTAATTCTATCCTATTCTATTTCTAGCTGATTTTACATATCAACCCCATCCATGTATCTAGTATCTAGTATCTAAATATACCTCCATCCTCCATCTCCCCCTCTGTCTCTGTCTGTCTCTCTTTGTCTCGGTCTCTTTTTTTCCTCTTCTCTCTCACGCATCGAGTCATCGAGGCATCAAGGCATCGAGAGTGGAGAGTGGAGAATTCAGCATTGAACACTGAGCATCATTACTAACCCGAAAGACATTTGTAAAACATTGAGAAGGAAAGGGGAATGACAATGAGACATTGAAGACGACGATGAAGATCCACACAAGACCAAGACGAGCAAAGAGCAACAAGCAACGAGCACCGAGCAAAAAGAAAAGGATGAGATAGGAAACGGTGAGAAGAAAAAAGAATTCTATATATACAAAATATACAAGATACAATGTTAAGTATAGATAGATAGTAAGAGAGGAAAAGGCTAAATGCACAACTTCCCTGGGTGGAGTTCAATACGTGCAAACATATGTATTTACATATCTGTACAATGCCCATGCCGATGACTATGCCGATGCTTAACTCTGACTCATAAAATCATACTCATAATCATAATCATAATGTAAAATAAATTCAAAGATTATCAAACCAAGACGAGAAACCAAACCATGCCTACAGTCTACAGTATGCAAATACTTAAAATTGTATTTATCCATTATTATTCTGTTGTATATTAATCCAAATAGCTCTGCTGCTGTCTATTCTGAATTTTCTCAGAGCAGGAGAGCAGGACACTACAGACTACAGATTTTTGAATATCAGCTACAAACTACAGTCACAGCTATTTAAATCATCATTATTATCATAAAAGTTGGCAAGATCAGTATGACACCGTACACTGTTCTTCACTGGACGTAGATAATAAATAGTTGGACTGGTGAGAAAACTCACCGCTGCGTTCCATTGTCCATTTCCATTGGATAGTATTTTTTCTCGTCATTACACTTAAATTACACAGTAGCTAACGCAAATAGCAAATATACATGGTTCTTTGCTATTTTACTCACAATAATTCTCTCCACGTTGTCCGAGAGGAATAAATACAAAATTCAAAATACATTCACATTCCCTGAGCCAAACACCAAACAAACCTGACATGAATAATGTACTCAAGTTTAGTGACTATCACTGAACATTCCAACTTGTAACATGATACACTACGATCTACGATATGGCAGTTGTCATCATCATCATATTATATCGTAGTTCACATAATTTATCCCTACCATCAACATTGGAAACAGAATAGAATCAAGAATCAAGAATCAAGATCAAGATTTAATTACACTTGTGGATTCTGGACTTTGGACAATAAAAATGTTCATGATAAAAATTTCAAAAATCCATGTGCTATAATTTTAAGGGAGACATTAGGACTTAGAACTCAACAGATGTCATTTCCAATTCATAATAAATCATTCTGATATTATAATATTCAAATCATAGTATAATATTCACCAATATTATAGTCGAGCTTTGAGCTTTGAGCTACATAATAATGATAATACTGGAATTCGCATATTTTTCAGGGCTGTATAATTCATTGTACATTTTCCACCCGTAACCCTTTGAAATGGTAAAAGAGTGAGTGAGTGAGTAAACAAATAAATAAATAAATAATTTACTGCATTTTAAAAGCTCAATAAATCTAGGTTTATGAAGTAGAATTTTAATTTATTTCCGAAGGTTAGTCAATGGCTACTGTTCTCTTTCTCCTGTGCTGGGTAAGCTGACACTGGTAAGTACTGAATACTGAATGCTCAATGCTCAATAGTCAATAGTCAATGCAAAATGCTAAATGTTGAGTAGTGACACTCACAAAAATACAATACAAATACGCCAAAGCGGCTGCTCTATTGCAAGAAAATTGTTTGCATAAATAAGCACAATGCATCAACCCTCAACGCAACAACAGCAATAATAATAATGATGATATTCCGCATGTGTTTGCTTTTTTTTCTGAGTGAGGTGGAAAAGGGGCTCTAAATAATAATAATAATAATAATAATAATATTAATTCCAATTCTAATTCCGATTCTAATTCTAATGGTGATAATAATAATGTGTGTACAGTGTACATACACATGTTAATTGTTAATACATAAAGGACTATTTACTATTTAGTGTCCTGCCTTTTCCTTTGACTTGACACTGACAATATCAGCATTGTCAAAAATACACATAAAAGCAAAACATACATTCATACATATTTAAATTTTATTATTTTTCTATTAATATCCAATATCCATCATGTGTACTTTGCCCAGGTACATATGAATTATGAATAGGACTGAATGATGTCATATGTCATTTATGCATAATTCCTGTGGATACTTGAACTCAAACTCGAATTTTTATGCTTCATATTTCATGCCCACAACATATCGTACGTTATACAATTCGACCCATGCATAAACTATAAACTATAAACAATTAACTTTTTTTGTAGACAGCGGATGGACTCTTATTATTATTGTATCTATTTCCCTCTTTTAAAATTCTACATTCTAGATTCTATATTGCCCGAATAATAGCAATAGTATTTACTATTATACAATTTTCCTCTACATTTGCAACCTAAATTTCAACTGGATATTACAATTGGTAACTCGTATGTATTTTAATGTAGCATAAGGTATAATGTTTTATGCTGGCGTATTATGTGTCCAAGTCTATTGTACATTGCGCAGTTTTAGTTGCTACGATTAGACAATGCCAATACCCAACACACAACACACCAGGTACGTGAGTATTTTCGAGAAAAATACATGACAAATTGTCTCGAAGTCTCGAAAGGAGTCGGAGTCAGTGTCGGCGCCACCAAAAAATAGAACAGAAAGAACAAGAGGATTCTAGATTCTAAAGTCCGTCTTTCGTCTTTCCAGATCACGTTACAAAACATATTTATTAGTTATGCATAATACTCAATGCTCAATGCTCAATGTTCAATACTCATCACACATCACACCCAATTTACTGACTGTAATAATAAAAAAATGAGTTTTATTTTATAGTACAGCAAACAAGAGCAAGAACAAGAACAATACAATGAGTCGACAATTTGCAAAGTGGCAAAATTCACGGAGCTACAACAGAGCGAAAGAGAGCGAAAGAGAGAGAGAAAGAAGGGAAGAAAGAGTTTGTGTGAGAGATAGAAGTTGCCGACTCTTTGGCATTTTTCTTCTCCTCCGTCTTCGTCTTCTTGTTCAAAGCTTCAAAGTTCCTGCCGTTTGCCGTACCGTGCCTCCCAATGTAATCAAATCTAATCGTAAGCAAAGGTACACGTAGAAACAGAAACAGAAACAGACAAACGAATACTAGTCACTAGTACAAAGTACAAAGAGAATGAAAGAGGCAGAAAGAAAGAGAGAGAGAGAGAGACTGCAAATTGAAATTGACTTTCCCGTTACAATGGTGAATCTCAGGTAGGGGTTGTCCATATTCGCCCATTACAAACAAATTCTACGGAGATTACACAAGTATAATATAATGTACAATCACTACAGTGTAGCATTTGCTATCAACTTAATATGCTCTCGACCATTGTATTTGAGAATGAAATTCATATTCATTCTTTGTATATAATATAATATAATATAAAATAATATAGTATTCAGACGTTAGCGGATGTTCAACTTTTTTTTATACATTCATAAGTACACATTGTACGTGTATCTGCATGTATTTAAATTACATAGAGCGTGGCTATTTACTATTTAATCTATTCCTGTATTAGATGGACTTTGTGTAGTGAATATGAATATTCTTTAACTTTATCTTGAAAAGTTGCGGATGACAATGATAAAAATAGTTGTGGTTATGAAGATAGTCCATGTTCAATACAGACCCATGTATGCTTTTGTATCTCTTTTCATAATATAATTATGCTGATACTTTGACACTTTCAAACTACAATTCATTGTACAAATTACAAAGCAAGAGCAAGACGTATAATGATAGCAATATGTGCTGTTTGTTGTTTGCCCAATGACTTTTTCCTCCTGACAAGGGCGATTCTTGGTTCTTGATTCTTTCAATGTACAACACACAATGTACAATGTATAGTCAAGAATCAAGTCTCAAGAATCAAGACATTTCCGTCTCCAAATTACTCTTTTTGTCCTACCTTGAAAGAAAGAAGCTCAAACTCAAGCTCGAGCTCGAGTTCAAGACTCAGGACACCAGTCAACTTTAATTTAAATGTGCACCAAAGATGACGGACTAACTTTCTGTGTGGATGAAAGACGAAAGGTGAAATGATTTATTTTTATTTTTTCATTTCAAAGTCCTGCGCAGAAAAATACAACATAAGAATAGCCAAATCTACATTTAACTCTGGGGAGCAGAAATGTAATGTGTAAAATGTTCTGCATATTGTACGTTGTACATCATGTAGTTAACGTGTAACGTGTAAAATGTACAATGTACAGGAAAAACATAATAGGTATTAAACATTTATGTAATATTTTGGCTCTACTTCCCTTTCTCCTCTTATCCGTCTGACAGGAACTTGTCAATTGTCAATGTATATTGTAAATACATGAAAATTTAAATTTGAATTCAAAATTCAAATGCTAAATGACAAGTTCATGATTTTGCAACGTGGAACAAGAGTGCGTGCTTTATAATTACGGTTTATAAATTTTGTGTTTTGTGTGCGTAATAGTATAATTAGGAAGCAAGCGATAGTAAAAGAGAAACAAATACCAAAACGCAATCGGTACTTTTCTAAACGCTGAGTTTAGTTTTTAGTGTTTAGTGTTTCGGAAACAACAATAATAAAGTCCTATGTACAGAAATCCATAAAACATACATGTGACACAGTTGCATCATTCAAAGAGGAAATACGTCTACCAAGGTTATACAAACTCTAATTTTCTAATAAAGTTCTTTAGGTCCTTACAATTGTAATAATAATAATAATAATAATAATATTTGTATCAAAACTTAAAGTGATTATTCACCAATAACAAGATGACAGCCTCAACATTAACAACATGAACAACATGATTCTTTTCTCCGATGACCTAAGAGTTTAAAATAAACCGTGATAATTACCATCCTACACCATACATCATACAGCTAGAACTCAGCTTAAGCAGCAGTAGTATTTTTACTACTGCTAATTATTGCAAGATACTGATACTGCTATTGATACACTGAATAATAGTAATATTGAATATTAGTAGTAGTATTCTCGTCGATGATCATATTTCCCCGTTGCAATCGCAGTATCATAAATACATTCCATGTTTTCGAGCAGGTTCACCAGGGACTTGAACTCCGACTTATGCAAATTTGTTGTACGTTTTTGTATCTATCTTTTGATTTTACGTTTTGTATATCTTTACTTAACAAGTTTAGTACAGATCAAGTATAAGGAGTGGAGCATAGTATAGAGTAAAGTCAACTAATTAAGATGATATAAGATGCTTCGAGTTTCTGTGGATAGAACATGATAACTTTAATTTTTGTAAACTGACAAGACAATGATTTTCTGCTTTCAATAAGTCGATAGTTGAGTTTCAGAATTAATGATTACAATTTTACACCATGAACCATGAGAATGGACGGTATGGTAAGTTTGGTTTGGTATGGAACAGATTCAGTTGTAATTCGTTGAATGTTGCAAGTTGGAAGTAATCAAAAGAGCCAGAGAGAGAGAGAGAAAAGTCTGAGAATGAAGTTGGTAACTTGAGTTGGTCGGTTATAATTTGATACTTGGTTAAAGAGCATATGTTTGTATGTGTGACTTTTTTGACGCTGATGAAGAGACAAGCCATGGTTGGCTGAAAGGTGGCAACTTCCAACAAAATCAACATGCATACATTATGTAAGCTCCAACCTCATGTATACAGTATGCAGTATGCATTGTACTTGCTTTTGTAGAGTACAGTATAGAAATCTTGCATTTTTTACATACATCACACAGTCAAAGTTAACGTCAAGACTCAAGACTTGAGAGTCTAGAGTCTAGAAACAACCCATAAGGGAAAAAACTATTTCTTGTTTTTTTCTCTCTGTCTCTCTTTCTCAGCTCGGTTCAGAGTTGGAAAAGTCAAAGTTGAAAGAGAGGACGAAAGGACGGAGACGGAGATGGAGGAGAGAGAAAAATGTAAAATGTGGAGATGGAGATTCCGCCCGCTGATCCTCAATCCACAATCTTCATGTACTAATTTCAATGAGCAATGACTAGTGACTAGTGACTAGTGAGTTTGGAATAGTCGGAGGAAATGAGTAGTAATACGGAATAAATACGGAATATGTATTTGGAAAAAATCCGGTGCAAGAAAGAACAGAAAGAGAGAAAGAAGGATGGAAAGTAAAAGATGGAAAAAAAAAACTCTTTTTCTTCTTTTTCATTTTCCTTTTCGTCCCCATCATCATCAGCATCACTTGTAATATAGTAGCATCTTCTTTTCTTGTCTCTTGTCTTTACATATGCATATCCAGACATTGTACATATATGACTGTATTATCTGTCTCTGTGTCTCGTTCTGGTTCTGGTACTGGCATTGGCAATACAGAGTAATAGCGGTAAGGTAATACGTGTGTCTCTGTCTCTGCCCCTCTGACCAAATTTGTGTATCCTGGCTCTTTTGGCTTGACTGGTTGACTAGCTGGCTGGCTGGCTGACTCCTCATCTACAGTGTACAGAGATCCATTGGCTTTTTTTGCCCACTTTATTTTTAGCTCTCTCTCGCTGTCTCTCTCTCACTTTTTCTGCTATCCCATCTTCTCTCTCCTTTCGATTAATACTGACTACTGACTACTCTGACTACTGACTCTCTCTTTTGAGTTTTTTCCTTTTCTTTGTGAATTATGCACAAAAATTCTCTTGGATCCCCACTCGCCCCACACATTTAAAAGATTAGATTGACTTTGGCTTTGGCTTTATATTTGGAATTGAAATTAAGGAAAATAAAATCAAGTGCCTCTCTTATCTCGTATCTTGTAAATTGTACATTGTACATGGTACATGAGAATTTATAAGATAGCTGTATAAAATCAATCTGCACCAATACTGTGTAAAAAACAGTATTGTATTTAGTATTTAGTATTTAGTATTTAGAATTTAGAATTTACAAGGATGAGAAAACCTTGACAGAACAAATAGAACAAATGTGAAGCAGAGACAAAAGACAAAAGACAAGCAAAGTTTGTCCACTGTAAAAATACGGGGATGAGACTTGTAGAGGAAAAGAAACCAATAAGAAGTTCAAAACTTCTAACTCGAAGATTTCAAGACTCAAGACTCAAGACGAAAATGAAGTCAAACAACAAGAAGAAAAGGGGAAAACAAGGCAAAGTACAGGAGACAGAAGACAGAACAAGACGAAGGGGAGTTTTTTGTCCGCATAAAAGATTGTGTGAGCGTGGAGGGTATCTTCTTTTTCGTTTTCTGTTCAGCTTTAGCCTTAACTATAGCTTCTTTGCATCACTTTGAAAAAACATCTTGAAAATATACTACAAATTTATCTGTGGATTTGTCTATTTGTGCATTTAAAACAGAGGAGAATGTAGACTGTAGAATGAACACATTTGTGCATGTACACTATACACTATACACTATACATATAAGTGATCTATCCTCATGTATCTCATGTATTGATATACATTCTACATGTATTTGTATGTGTCTTGAGTCTTGTGTCTTGTGTCTGGACCAGAAAAAGTTTTGGAGAGTAGAAAAAATACCAAGAAGAGAAGTTGAACAAGTTAGAAAAGACGAAGAACCAAGAAGAAGTCAAGGGAAAAATCGGGGATCTCAGCTCTTGGATCTCAGCCTAATACTCACACGTGCAGCATGAGAAAGAGTTAGCGAGAAGCAAGAGAGCAAAAGAGAGAGAGAATATTTGGCCAATTCAAACTTAACTCTTTCTTTCTTTCTTTCATTCTTCCTTTTCCTCTTCAACTTGGTCTTTTTATTTTCTCACTACTAGTTTGCATACACCAAGTTTTAGTTTAGTTTAGTTTCCTTTATCGTTCACTTCACTTGCCTTGCCTTGCTTGCTCCTAGCTTGACTCTCCGCTGCCTTTGACTTTTCCTCTTCTTCACTTCATCAAGTCAGCTCCAAACTCAAGACTAGAAACTAGAAACTAGAAACTACAGACTCACGAGGTTCAAGACAAGACAAGACGAGTCGAGTCAAGTCAAGTCACCTCAGACTGAAACGGCTGGATTCTTCTTCCTCATTTTGGTACCATTATAGTTTGGTTCCATCGCCATAGATGTACAATCATTATTATTATTATTATTATTAAGCGAATACTGGATCATGCTCTATGCTCAATTCTCAATTCTCACTATTTAGTATTTATACAATGTTTAGTACTTTTATAGCCTACAGCCTACAATATGCAGCCGAAACTCTGGTTTTATAGGCCATCCTCATAAGACATAACACATTTCTTTTGCTCTTCTATCCTTTGGTCTGCAAACTGCAAATGGGCAACTATCCCATGTGAAATTGTGTATGTTGCGTGTTGAGTATTGAGTATACAGTATAAAGTCAGCGTCGCCGTTGCAGTCGCCGTGCCAATAAAAAACAAAATACTCTCATGTCGTAGATACATGAATAGACAAAAAATAGAAACACAAGTACAAGTACAACAACCTATTTAGAACAAATGACGAAGACGAAGTCGACGACGACGATGATGATGATGATGAGAAAGAAACAACATCAAAATTTTGAACGTCACTCCGGCTTCGGACTTTTGGGATTTAGACCAAACCAGACTCTGACTCTGGTTCTGGTTCTACTACTGTACTTGAATAGAATCTGCTACCCACTCCCTTTCTGCTTTCTTCTCTGGTTTTTTCACATCCCTGCCAACTTTTTCATATACATGGTTAAAAACTAGAAACTAGAAACTAGAAACAAACACGTATTTATTTTTCTCTTTTCCTCTTACATTGTACAATGCACGGGGTTTTCCTTCGCCCTTCCCTTAACTTTGCTTAACGGTCATTTCATCTACATGCAATTTATAGAGAGTTGGCAGGCCATGGATTATTTACCGTCACCTCATTTTCTGTCATGTACCTCCATTCTCAATACAATATACAATATTCATCCTACATATGCATCTTGAATCTTGAGTCTTGAGTCATGATAGACTATGGCAGCAAATATATTACTTAAAAACAACCTACTTTTCTACTTTTCTTTATTCAGAATTCAGAATTCAGAAATACGGAGAAAAATTGGAGAAAAATGGAACGGTTAGCTATGATTTCCCTACGCATTATACATTACACATTGCTAATTAGAAAAGATGGCAGACTGAACGGAGAATCACAATATCAAGTCGTGAGCGAATTTGGATGTCAAATTCAGTTATTGTTATTGACATTTGTAGACTACACTGTTCGCTGTTCGCTGGTTGTCATACGTTGATGTATGATGTATGAATGATGCATCACAAGTAAAGAAAATATTATGTACATGATTCTAGACTGCAATGCATTGGGATTTTCTCCGTTCGGGCAAATGGCAAATGTCGCACGTAAAACTTGGAGTTTACAGTTCACAGTTTAGAACCATCATCTTGCATGTTCAGTCTTCAGTGTTCACACAATCATCAAACTCCAAACTCCAAACTACACAGAGAAAAAACTCAAGTAGTGACAGGATTTTTTAGACGTATGAAATAATTAATTGTAGATGATTTGGCATAGAATTACACACTACACACAGATACAGATACAGATAAATGAGCATCCAATTCCATCGGGTACAAAAAAATAGGTATGAATGTTTGAGGATATAAAAGCTACTGCTGATTATGATTATATTATATTATATTATATTATATTTCACACCGTCTTGGGTTTCTTGACTTTGACTTTTGTATCTTGTAACATCGCACAGTTGTTATGCATATCTATCTATGTACATATGTATAACGAGACATGATCGTCAATGAATGGACTGGATTCTAGATTCTAAATTCAAATGTACATACTTGTAAATGTAAATGTAGATGAACATGGTAGATAAAGATAACAATTCATGTTAAATGGCTCATTATAAAAGGATGAGGATAAAACAGATTTATCTTGATCTGCTCCACAGTCTACAGCACTATGACTATGCTGACATCACTATGTCAGCTATATTATACAATATACAATACAGATATCTGCACACTGTACAGTTTAGAATTTAGAGTGGAGACAGAGAGATGACATGGACATTGACAGAAGATGGACGACTAGTCACGGTCAACTGTTCAACTTGTGAATTTTTCTGCATGACATTCATTTCAAATGTGTAGCTTCATTTGATCCGATTGTAATTACTACTTACTACAGCCACTGCTATTGGATGGAGATTGTACTGGTAATCTAGTAATTATTATTACTATTCCTATCACTATTGTGAAAATGTAATTCTACCCTTGTTAGAATTAAACAAAGACGTAATTGAGTTTTGAGTTTTGAGTTGCAAAAGATGATACATTACATACTACACAGAAGCTACGAGAGAATTTAAGAGCGGACGGGAACGGGACTTCATTTTACATGCACTTACGATTAGTTCATTTGGTTGGACTTGTGAACTTTTGAATTCTGGACATGGAGAATAATCATGTAGCTGACATGATAATATTTCATTTCCTTTCACATCTACTGTCTACAATCTACAATCTACAGTTTCCATTTCCACATTACTTTTTACACTGCTCCATATCCTATTATTTCATTCCTCTCTCTCTCTCTGTCTCTACATAATCTACATTTTGAAGGTATGATGTAAAAAAAATGGTGTGTAATCAAATGTGTATATTTTTTGAACGTCCATCTCATTCTGCTTATTGTATTTTGTACTTGTATTTTGTATTGTCCATAGGTCGGTCGGTCGGTCGTCGGTCCGTCGGTGTGACACACAGAAATACAGAGACAGAAACAGAAACAGAAACAGAACCAGAACCAGAGACAGAGAGAGAAGTAGTAATGGCACGACTTTAATTTGTGTCGTGACTTGCCCTTTAGGGAATAGGCGTTGCCCCAAATCTCATATGCACATGTTATATAAACTGATGACTGCAAATCCATGTGTAATGTCTAGTGTGTGGAGATAGCGGACCATATATAAGAAAGCAAAGGATATATCATGTATAATCTATGGATATAGAGTGAGGTGAACTAAACTTAACATTACTCGCCCATGTCCATCTTGTTCAGTACATATTTGCATTTGCCTTTCTTCCTTTCTTCCTTTTTTCCTTCTTTATTTCTTTCCTGTCCTTCGTCCGCTTGCTCACTCACTCACTCTGTAGTTCTGTAGTTTTGTTTTGTTTTGTTTTGTTTGTGGCTCATACTCCATACGCAAGCCTTTACTTTTTACTATCCGTTTCACTCTACAATACGATATTCCAATTTCTACTTGTACTAATAATAATATGTTCATTTAGAACAAGAGGACGTAAAATAGACATAACGACAATGAGATGATGATCACTCCTCATGTACAAATACAAAAATACACAAAGACACAAATATGCAGATATGAAACAGATAATGTTTTTCCTTTTTTTCTGGTTCTGGCTGTGGGTTCTGGTATGAGCAGAGTTCATGTACAATGTACAATGTACACAGTTTGCATATTTAAATCAACAAGAGGTTTCCTTCCCGCCTGCACATAAAATATGTACTATGTACTGACTTGTCAGTATAATGCACATCGGATACTTTATGTACACATTGGAAAATGTCCTGTTATGTCATCATCATTCAAATTTGTCATGCTACGGATGGACACTGTGTCTAAAGTCTCAATTCTAAAACCACAAAATTATTAGGATTAACTTGTTTGCTCAAATACTTTATGCTTTCTGTCACTTTCTACATTCTACAGATACATACTTTAGATTTTAGATTTTAGATTTGTGATGCTTCACCTCTTGCTCCATAAGTGGACAGGGCAAATAATTGAGACATGTCGTCCACTTGAGTTTGGTCTTAATTGAAAATCAAACTCAAAATCCAATAATCCAACAAAGCAGAATACGTTCCAAACAAGACAAATCTTGAAAAACGAATAAAGATGTACGAGATACGAGATGCTAGACACGAGAAATTAGTGCATTGTACAAACTTGTAGTCGAAGAAAATAAAAAAAAATTACTTCCAACTTCCACTACTTTGCGTCTGAGTTTACGCGTACATAATATACGAATATGCACATTGACTCTGAATCTTGAGGAATTTCCGCGAAATTAGAATAGTAATTTTACTACTGTGGCTCTCCCTTTATTCACAAATATTTCTGTTTGGCTAGGGGAAGAAACAAAGAGATCACGAACCAAGAATAGAGTCCATCAGACATGAGAAAACAGTACAATTTCTACATGTATTTATTTATGTACAAGATACACAAAAGGAAAAGTCATAGCCGGCAAGTATCCGCATACCTGATTTTGCCTCCTCATCTACTACTATTTTCCTTATATTGTAGAATGGACAAGGCAAGAAATCTATCGTATATCGTACAGCACATACTGCAACTGCATAGGCACTTAAATATATAGAATGCATATTCATAGAACTTCTTATTCTTACGCATATAAATTTGTAGGGAAGGAAGAGTCAGAGTTTAGAAATTGTGAAATGCATTCATGCTCAATGCTCAATGCTCATGTTTATGTCCGGGTGGAAGGAAAAGAAGTACAAGTTTGAATCTCTGTTCGATGGTATAATAATAATACCACGGGAAAGAAACGGAGAAGAAAAACCGAAGACCGTACGAATAGGAATACGAATACGAATTTCATACAGAGAGAAAGAGAGAGAGAGAGTGATAAAGACAAGAGGTCCATTTATATAGTGAACAAAAATACATGTATTAAAGTGTTCCCCGTCATTTCTTCACGCTCCAAGTGTACAGTGTACAACGTATAGTGTAGAGTATAGAGTGCACAGTCTAGTGACTACAGTCGAGATCCGAGATCCGACATTCAAGATTCGAGAGTCGAGATTTGAGATATAAGTAAGTATCCTGGCATTTTAACTACAAGATGTAAAATACAACACAGAGTATACAGTATAGAGTATAGAGTATATCTACAATCTACACATTACACATAATACGCTGTGTTATGGTGGAGTCACGGTTTCATTTCAGAGAATGCTGCCCGGACAGTGGCTAAATTTAGCCGGTGTAAAAGTTGAACTAAAATAGTAAATGAATTTCTTGCACTGTCGGAACATTCGGAACATTCGGAGCATTCGAAACGGAATGATGAAGAGGTGGATGCGAGAGCCAAGAAACTTCGCATATAAGTTCATCCATTTAAAACCCCATGGAAAAGTAAACCCAATGGAGTTACATGTGTCTTTTCATATGCATGTAGACACTAGATACTAGATACGACACATAAATACGTTATTGAACATATGTAACTGTAAGAATCCGTGTACAGTGTACAATGTACAGTGTACATTAAAGGATTAGTACAAGAAGTAAGAACGTATATCGTAAAGTAAAGACACTGGAAAAACTTTCAGTACTCTCTACTCAAAGCTCAAAGCTCAGAGCTCAAAACTCAAAACTCTCAATTTGCTCGCTTCCTTGCTCAACTCGACTCAACTCGACTCAATTCAACTCCCACACTTGACGACAGTAAATGATCCATATATTCGTTTGAAATTTCGATTCCACTCTAAAAACTAAAAACTAACGACGACTCATGACTAAAAACTAACAACGAACAACTAACGACCAAACACCAACACCAACGAACACGACGAATCTGAACAAGTCTCATAACTCTTTTTTTTCTCAATTGAAAAAAAATCAAGATTCTATCACTTCCATTTTCATTTCTATTTCAGTACAGTTTTTTGCACGGTTTTTTACCCAACTGTGTTTTTAGCAAGCCATCTAAAATCTAAAATAGTATAAAACGCATTTTTGCTTACAAATTTCCACCTACAAGTTTTCTTATTTTCCCAATGCCCAATTCTCAAATTCTCAAATGCTCAAAAGTTCAGAGTGGAGACCAATTTTTTATAAAATTGCAGTACAGTCTAGTTTCTAGTACATGTAAAATTCCACTACTGCTAAAGGTATAGTGTTGCTGAGTCTAATTTAGAGTTTTCATGCTTACCATAAATTATGATTATGATTGGAACTCACCTCAACCCCGAACCCGAACCCGAACACAAACCTCATTCTCATAAGAAATATTATAGGAAACCCATCTCTCAAAATCAGAATCAAAGGAAAGATGTAATGCAATGTGACTAAATACTTGATACTTGATGCTAAATACTAAATGGAGATCGGGATGGATACAGACATGCAGACAGTGGAAGTGATAGATTCCAACTGGCAAATGGTATAGTGAAGAAAAAAATAGAGAGAAAAAAATCCCTGACCAGATATATCTAAACATGATTGAGCCCATATATTATATTTACATCTCTCTTCTTTTCACATCCATGAACTGTAATTTTTCCCCTTGAGCGTCTTTCTCTCGCTCAATCTCTGTTTCGTCTGTTTTATGCCCAGATTAAATTTCGGGTTCCTTTTAGAATGTTTCTCAACTTGGGAGCCTTTAAAAAATGACCACATCGTAATCTCTTCTCTCTATCTATCGGTACACTGTACATTTTACATATTATATTATGTACACCTACCGACCTGCCTGTAGGTTAAAATGTTAGGATCTAAGAGGACAGTATCATTCTCCTTGTTCCTTCTTAGCTCGTTGAGCACATTTCCAGTTTTAGCTTGCCTTGGAGCAAAACTGAACTTGGAGATGTAGTAGAAAACCAAAACAGCAACAGGAATAACTACGATAAATACAAATACAGCAGCCGACAAGCCAAACCACTGAGCATACACAGCATAAGTACATGAGTCGAACCCAATGCATAGATATAACTGTACATATGATGTGTACCTTCATTTTTTACACGTGTACCGTCTACCTTCTGTAAACTGGAGACTGGAGAATGGAGAAGAGTTAGACCAACCGAAGGTTAAGGACACAACACATAATATAATATTATAGATTATGAAACATGTAGAAAAAAACTCAAATCTTTCTTCAATGTTATTAGGGAAAAATTGATGTGTATAAATAAAAAGTATCTATTATACTGCCTTTAATAGATATCAACATATGTATGTCTTGAGTCTTGAGAGGAAGGGGATATTGAATTGAAAAATGAAAATGAAAACGAAAACGAAAAAAGCTTCCTCAGGTTCTACTCCGAACCTTTCCCAACATCCAACAACCAGCAACTTTAATTTAACAGCCACAACAACTGAAAGATTAAGGTGGATCAGGTAAGGACGAAAAACGACCAAGACGATGGAGAATAAGAAAAAGAAGGAGAAGAAGGAGAGAGAGTGAAGCAGCTTTTTTTCACCGTGTATGGAGTATGGAGTATTGAGTATGGCTTCAGGGGGACAAGATGGACTTGCATTTTTTATGACCCTTCCAAGTTCGAAGGACTAAGGCTACTCAATATCACACACATGGAACATATGAGTCCCCACATTATTATTACTACTATTACCTAACAATGGTCATACGTTCGTATATTGGAAAAAAGGATTAAAGTGAGTGAAAGAGAGAGAGAGAGAGTGAGTGAGCGTATGGACATGGACATAGACAAGCGAGAGAGTGAGAGTGAGAGTCCTTTTTTTACCTCCTTATATTTTGTACAAAGCTATATCTGTACCCTTCATCTCCTCAAAAAAAATCTCTTACTCAATAAACTGAAGGGCATGGAATTTTAAATTCCATTTTTGTCCGCTCACATTCACATACACTCACACACTATACATTATATACTATCCTTCATCCATCCATCCGTCCGCTCGTCCTCTCGTCCGTTCGTCTCGTCGTCCGAGTATTATTTAACATTGTTGTCATTTCCTGTGAGAGTGAGTAAGTGTACATGGATTTTTGGATAGCTCAAAACTCACGGCTCAAGTCCCCAAAAATAGGCTCATGTTATAAATATCATATTGTATTATACTCTCCACTCTTCTATACCATGGTATTACGCTTGTCCATCCACTGAATGTACGATCCAAAAAATATCATCCAGGTTTTTTCCCTGCACACATTATACACACTTCTGCATTATTTTACACAAAAAAACAACCCTGGTAAATAAATACCATCACGGACCGTCGTGTGTGTACATTGTACATCGTACATCATGTTTGTAACTCAAGAGATTTGGTTTCCACACATTTTATTTCTATTTCAAGCTTTTTCACCATCTTTTTTTCAGTCCATGTGTCGCTCGGTTCTTTGGTTTTTTATGCTTTTATCAATGATATTAAATATCCAAAATCCTCAATCCTCAATATTCCATAATATACAATTCACACACCTTTTCCTGAAATTTAAAACTATCATTTTAGTTTCCCTTTATTTACACAATTTTTTTGTCATTTCACATTTTGTTTTTCCCCGCATGTTTTTCTGTTTTTTATCACTACGGATGTAAATGGTAAATGGCAATGAATAATCACACCGTTTCACATCACACTAATGTTTTACACGTATTCTCCCTTTTTTACTTTTATACATCATAAATGTTTTTTCCCCAATAATTTGGAGATGCGTAAAAAATCAGTGTATTCAGTATTTTTCACGTCTTTGAATTGTAGATTCTTTTCTGTATTTATTTGAAGGTACTTGATACTTAATGCATGATAAATGCATATTATATAGATGTGGATGGAAAGCATGAAAGGATCATCATCATATGGTGATCAAATTCAAATACTACTGATATTAACTATCAGGAATATTAATTTTAATACTTAAGTTATCGGGTGTATCGTGTTTAATAGAAGAAACATGTCGTTTTTTGTGCCTGCACATTAGTATTATTATTATTATTGTAGTATCTTTTGGGTTTCTCATATTATATCATATTAGATGGGTGATAACCCTTTCCGTTTCAACGGATGAAGGCTAAAATAATCCAACAAGTTCCGTGTTGGATTCACTTTCCACATGTTTCAAATCTCAAATCAATCTTACAATTTACAACTTAGAATTTTATCCCCAAATCCAATCCAAAATGTACATCTGAATCCCCTCAAGGAACAATGGAACATTTCAAAAAACCCAAACCAAAACCAGGAAAAATAAAAACGTATGGTAGATATGAAAAAAACTGGAATGGGTAGAATGAGGAAGAAGAACAACAACAACAACAACCTAACCTACCTCACTCTACTCCGCTCATCTAAATTATAAATTACCATCAACCTGTAAACACCTACAACCTACAAGCTACAGATACTGTATATAGACATTAGACATACATATACACACATGCTCATATATTATACATTCTACACCCTACACATGTCATGCTTAGAGTTTAGAGCATATACATTTGAAACTCTGGAAGATTTCAACTTTCAACAGATTCTCTATTCTGCACCAAGAACCAAGCACCAACAAAAGAATAGGAGAGAAACGAGAAAATCGGGCTATTAATGAAAGATGACCGTTGTTGTCCAAGTTCTCCAAACTCTAAACTCTAAACTTTACAGTGTACTTTCTACACAAATCTCGGATCCTATCCCAAGTTTTAGGATAAATGTCCGAATGTTTTGTAGAAAGAGCTGGAAGCTAGGCGGAACAATGCCGATGCAACTAACCCTTTGCCACCAACAAGTTTACAAAGACCAAAGACCCTTCCACATGTGCACTTGGATGTATTTATAAAGGCATGAAAGTAAGGGTGGTTTGGTTTGGTTTGGTCTGGTTTGGTCTTCAACTTGAACTGATTACCACTATTTGGTTGTAAACATATACACGTTTGTCTGCTGGACTGCTGGAATAGACTGGTGGATGTAGAAAAGATATATCCATCTTTATTCTTTATTCAAAGATTATGTTTTCTGTTACTATTTTTCCTTCATTTTTTCTCCATAGTCGAGCCATCGCCTATCAAATGTGAGTGTGTAGAGTGTAGAAGAGACAAGGCGAGTACCCACCACTGACTCAAGCACACTTTTAACTCACCAGGCTTTCTTCATCATCATCATCTTGCATCTTGTTCCACTGCTGCTCCTTCCTCCTCTCAAAGACATGAATAGACATACCCGTTTTTAATGCTTCATCCTGTCACTACTGACAAAAACTACCAACTACCAACTACCTTTCTTTATTCATAAGAAGAGAAGGAAAAAATAGTATGTTATTATTATGATACATATGCATCCACATTACATTACACATCTGTATCTTTATGCTAATAATAATGTGACTACTCCTATTATTACGTATTTAAAATTAGGATCTAAAATGATAGATGCTTACTTCTCCTGCAGAGTTTCCCCAAGTTGAAATTCAAGGGTGTTCCTACTTGATACATCATGCACTAATATACTAATATAGGTACATGAATATTCCTCAATCCAACAGTCAACAGACATGTGTACACCGGACATTGTACACTGTAAAAACTATGGATAAAATGATACTTTTATCCCAGTTTCAAGTAAAACCTACTTGAATACAGAGTGAAATACAGAATACAGTGTCTCCTTTTTTACTCCTAATTACTCTTTTTCTTACACTGGGTACTCTTTTTTTAGCGTGTAACAGAGAGGAGTTGATTTGATGTGCAACGTGTGCGGCTTCTGGCCACTGGCTCTGGCTCTGGCTCATTCTTCATTTCATATTACTCTTTGCCATCACCATCTTATTGCTCACTGCTCACTGCTCATTCAAAGGCTACAAAAACTAAAATCATCAACTATCAACGGGCTCACTCTAAATTCTAAATGTCTTTTGTCTTGTTTCCATTCGTCTCTCCCTATTCCTTATTACACACTCCATACATTGGAAACTTGGTAATAAAATGAAATGGAATGCATACTTTGCATAACACCTACGACACTCTAAACTCTACATAACATTTTCAAAGTGAATTGAGAATTGAACTAAACTAAATGGAATGAACAAGATGTAAACCATGGCTAATTCAATACAATGGACTCTCTACATGCAAATTTGTCCATGTATTTAGGATAACTAGACACTAGGCACTAGTCATTGGCCTGGTCTGCTCTGGTCTGTCCAGATTTCAGATGCAGAGTCATTCAAGAGTATCAACATATGTAAATACTAAATACTTTAATGTATTCTCCATTCTACATTCTGCCTTCTGAATATTGTGCTCACTTGTTAATGCTCCAACTTTACGTTTATTTATTTATTATACATTTATTTATGCATGTATTCATAAGTCATGTTCCTTGACATCCGGTCTAATTAATTGACAAGTAACGACATGACTCTAATACAAATAGCCTCGTTTATCATCTTTATGATACCTGATGACTACTAGAAACGAGAAACGAGAAACTAGAAACTCGTAACTACGACAACAACAACAACAACTACTTCTACAGCAGCAACAAGGACAGTGATGAGGCATTTGAACTTGTAGTACTTCCTCTTGTCTTACACTTGTATACTTGTATTGTAGAACTTGTACTTGGTATTTGCTCTCTTAGCTTTATCATTCCATCATTATTACAACTTGCGTAATAATTTAAATCCTCAGGTAAAACTTCAAGACGTTCTAAAGGATCCGGAAATTTCATAATGGGATTACAAATAAAGATGAAGAAAAAGAATAAAGGAAGAAAGCATTTGTAATTGATTTCCCTGTAACTTTAAGCTATGAGTATCGTGCGTGTGTGTGTGTGTGTGTGTGAATATTAATGGGCGTGAAATTATATATAGGATGCTTCTGTATTCTGTATTCTGTACTTTTCGTTTTCGTTTCATGATCATTATGATAATAGTATTGATTTGATAATACTTTTGACTACTGACTACTGACAAGTGATTGGGTAACCTGAGCCGGTTTTTCAGAGTAAACTTTTAACTTCCAGCTTCCTCTTATTTTCCAAGGTGGATGAATTTTATATTCAAGGAAGGGAAAAACATGAACTGCGGAGAACAGGAGCCACCTTACTTGTTTTCCCTATCTTTTCCCTTACTCATCCATTCTTAGATATGTATTCATGTGTAGTATTATTTTGTATAAGTAATGTAGTGTTTAATGTTCTCAGTGCGGAGGTAATGACTCACTTATCTAATTTCGTGTACGAGTGTTTTTCTGGAAGAAGGAATATGAGGGAGAGTAAGAGAGTAAAATACGTAATGAAGTTACAGTTGTGCTTAGTGCTTAGTGCTCACTGTAATTTTCAATAATATTTCAGGCAGTATTTAACGGTACAAATAATATTTCTAGTGGAAAAACTATTGGTTGTAAAAATATGGAGAAACTACAGAGCTTTTGTTACAAACCTTTTTTAATAAAATTATAGGGACTGTAATATCTTATATAATAAAAAGTAAAAAGTAAATGGTACTCTTGATTTTGATGTTAATTCTAATCTAATTCAATAGGAAATAAATTATTTATTTTGCATACATACATAGATAGAAACAAATAATAAATATCAGGATTTTATAAGTACAGATGAAAAGTAAAAATAAAATAATGAAATGTAAATTTTATATAAAATGGTAAAGGGTAAAGGGTAAAAGAAAGTTTTCACCCAGTAATTATGATAATCATATTAACATATCACTAAAGGAAAGGTCGAGGATGAGTGTAAAAAATTTAAAATGTAATACAGGGGCCTGAAACGTTAGCCTGAGCTACAAGCTACAGAAGCTTAAAATAAAAAAATTATTTATTAAATTATTCGTAATTATTTCCTCCGTACAAGATACAAAATAGAACCTACAGGGATTTGGATAAAGATGAAAGATGAAGTCGTCATATTCTAAGCAAGTCGAATATGTAGAGAGAGAGAGAAGGGAAAATTGAAAACATATTAATGATGATGTTCCGTTCCTTTTTGAAGCTTCTGTATTTTGTATTTTGTATTTTCTTATCGATTCTTTTACGAGCACCAAACACCAAGCACACACGTACCTATAATCATCTTGAGTCTTGAGCCAAGTATTTAGTTTTAGTTACCTTCGTGGCTTTTGACTTTTGACTCACCTTCTACTTGACTTAGTCACAGTCAAAGCCATAATACGTAATATGTACAATGTACAACGTACAAGCCATAAGACAGAAGAATGATTATGATAATGATGATTATTATGTAACGTTTTTTTTCCTTTTCTTATGACTGTCACATGTGGGCTGAATACGAATACGAATATGAATAGCAAGGGACTATCTGTAAAAACGACCATCTTCCGTCTTATTGCGAATGCAAAGACGGTAGTGTGAAAATGATGTTCGTCATTACGCCAGGCCAAGCCAGCAAACCAAAGCGGACGCGTTCAATATGCATTGAATCTCTAAGCTAAACCAAACCATACCAAACCAAACCAAATAGCTTTTTCTTATTCTACCCCTCAGTACAAGGAAAAAAAGATGGTATGGAAAAGTTCATCTGATTTGTAGTCAGAAACTGTCCATCACTTTGAGTACCATTTTCAGGCGGGCGAGTGAAACTTGAATCTACAATGTACACTAGAATCTAGAATCTAGAATCTAGAATCTAGAATCAAGAAACTAGAGACTCGAGACTAGAAATGTAAATCAATCTACAAATGCATCACACACGCTTATGCAAATCTACATAATATATTACGTATTCCAAAATTCCCCAATTCTATTCCATTTTCTATTGTGCTTTCTTTGCAGTCGACTGTTTGACTGTTTAGCATTTGCCCCGTAGATTTGGATTTGGATTTTTCCAAGCATCATGAGCCAATGAGTATCAGTACAATCATCATCATGACACTACAAGTCACATTCACCATGCTCATCATCGTCATCATCATCATCATTAGAATTTTTGAAGGTCTATGGGTCATTTTTAGGTCAAACATTAGCATGAGCATGAGCATTAGCATTGTTATCAGTGAGTGAGTGAGTGAGTGAGTGAATGAGCAAGAAGAGTGAGTAGTGAAGAGGCTTGAGTAGATGTGAATG
Organism: Sminthurinus aureus; assembly: GCA_034698265.1. Classification (NCBI taxonomy): domain Eukaryota; kingdom Metazoa; phylum Arthropoda; class Collembola; order Symphypleona; family Katiannidae; genus Sminthurinus; species Sminthurinus aureus. The sequence continues at coordinate 83,687 of JAQGBH010000047.1, forward strand.
AGAGTGTGAGGAGAGAGAAAAGTTAAAAGTTAAAGTCAAAGTTACTTTTTATTACTTCATATCCGGTCCACGCCACGGCCAGACAGAATCACACCGTTAGAAATTTCCCACTGAACATCACATTACATTATATTATATTATATTACCAAACATCCAACATCCACGAAACTCCCTCAACTCATCTCAGCTCAACTCTACTATCTCTGCCCATTTCCCCTTGTAAGACAATAATAGTTTAATAAGGCAACTGTGCATACGTAAAGAAGTAGTGCCGTAACTCTGTATTCTGTATACTGAAATATACTACATACTACATACAACGTTAAAGCTTAGAGCACCAAAGAACAACAACGTTGACGTTTCTCCCTCTTTAACTTACTCATCTAATGTTTTTACTCCTTTTCTTTCATCTCCCTATCCCTTCCTCTCCATCTTCAATTCTTGATCTTGGATGCAAATGTAAATGTAAATATCTATTTTTTAACACTCAATGAACTCAGGAATCAAGAATCAAGAATCAAAGGACTGGGATCGAATAGCCTTTTTATCTTTCATCATCACCGTTTACAAAATGTAGAGAAAAGTCTTTTAGACAGTTGCACAGTTCACAGTTGCCGCTAATACAGAAAAAAACTCTATAATCAAATTAAGAAGTGGATTAATGAAGCTAAAACAAATCGTAAAAACTGGGGAGCGGAATCATATCATTAAAGTGCGTAGCTCTGAGCTCATCATATCATAAAAAATCAAAAGGATCAACACGATGCAAGTACATATGTAAAATGTACTAGTGCACACTAGACACTAGACACCTCATCAGAAAAATAAAAGAACGGGATATGGTGAACATTGAGCATTGAACATTGAGCACATGTTCATTCGCCTTCATCAGCATATCATTATCATGATGATTTTCTTGGCCTAGGCTACTTCCTCTTTTTCTCTTCTTGTTCTTCTATTTTTTTCCAAGTGTATTCAACTTGTACATTATTTTGATTACCCATTATTTTCTTTTAGTAATTTAAATGGACACTTTTCGCCCCTTTCCATTTACATTGGTATTTCCTATGTCATATTGTGTCGCATGTGAGTATGCACTTTAGAAATTATGGTGATACCGCTTTTTCACACAATTATTTGTTACGGAATCTCTCTCTCTCTCTCTCTTGGTCTCTGTCATTGTCATCTTCAAATGCATGAAAGACGAAATCATAAATTTGACATGATATTAAATCCAAATCCAGAATTTCTCTACAGTTGTAATTTCTGTATTTCGTATTTCGTATTTCAAGTTGATAAAACTAGAACAAAATGTTAAAAAGTGGTCACTATAATATTTAAGCAAGATGAAGAAGAGGTTGCTGGAGTTTTGAAGGAATTTGGACAGACATTTTTGAGCATTTGAGAGGGAAGTGCTCTTTATTTATTTATTTTTGTACTGTACATTATGCAGTCGAATGGTCAAAGTCAAGACTCAAATCTCAAATCTCACATCTCAAATCTCATCTATTGAATCCATAATCTATATTCTATATTCTCTATTCTATAGAGAGAGACAGAGACAGACCAGACGTTTGTTGAGGGTTATTGAGAATTGAGAATGGAGAAATGGAGAAGAAGTTTTTTCCCTTTTTTCCCCATGTATCAACTATGAAACATGAAGGCGTAGTCATTTTACCTGTGGACAAGAATAGAGAAGAGAGAGAGAGAAATCCTGAATTTTGAATTGAACAAATACCTCGTCATAACCGAACCCACAAAAGTTATGAGAGGAAAAATATGAAGGATGAAGAATGGAGAATGGGAAAACGGACAACTTAAAAACTGAAATTCAGTAACAAGAGAAGAGGAAAAGAGAGGAGTCAGTTGGCCATCCTGGCTGAATCCAGAATCCAGAATCCCGTATACAAAATCCAGAGTACTCACAACAATGCTTATTTTCTATAGTCTACAGTCTAGAGTCTACAATGTATAGTGTATATTGTATAGTGTGCATATAATGTGTGGGATATAGGAGAATATCACGATTAGAAGAGACATACATAAGGTGTGTTATATTTTCCCCTATTTTTTTCGACCGATACGGATACCGACACCAGTCCAGTCCTCAGCTAACCAGCAGTCAAAGTCCTGTTCGTGGTTTACACATTACACATTACATAGTACATATTATACATGACGGCTTGTCTATAACTTTTTTGGATTTAGATGAGTATTGAAGCCTTATGAACAAGATTGGAGCTTGGAGTTTGGAGTTTGGAGTGAGAGACAGAAGAAGAAATGGGAATGGAAAGAAAACTAAACTCAAGTCTCAAGCAGCACAGATTTTCTTTAGAACGGGAGAAACGGAGAAATGTTTATAATATTTTTCCAATAAGAAAATATCTTGTTATATTTGTAAGTTGAGACTTGAAATGTATTATTATCACATATCATCCTTGTATATTGTATACTGTTTACTATATGCATACACATGCACTCACAATTCTTCAGTCACCACTCATCTGAGGAATATGGTTATGGACCTATATTAAGCATATTGACGAGATGAGAGCCCTCGATCCACGTCCTGATATTACGTATGTCCTCCTCATATTTGGGTATTAGATATTGACATGGATGAACTCTGAATGTTTCTGTCTCTCTCCGAGTAAGAGTTCCAAGTTCCAGTCTGGTGTTCTGTCCTTCAAGGGTCCCTTCATTTCGTTTCATTTTCCTTTCATTTTCATTTTCATTTTTCCCAATTTCAATCCTAACCGAAGGATGGAAATGGAAATGGGAGAGAAAAACTCTTATTACGTATCCACAAGTAAGTAAGTATATATAATAATATGTGTTTTGTGTTTGTTGTGTGCCTTTCAAAATTTTTATGATGAATGGATTTTCCCTTCATTCCACTCGTATTCCTAGTCGTAGTCGTATTCCTATGTCTCTGAGTCTCTAAGTCTATCAGTCTGGACAACACAGAAAGGAAAAATATTGTGTAATAAAAAATTGCTGACCCTCCCTTCAGGCCCTTAACAAAGCAGGGGGCCTTTTCTCTCACACACATACACCATCCATAGTCCATCATACATACATAAGTGTAAACACACATAAATACGAGGATGCCTCAATACCTCAAAAAGCCAAGCTAGAGCAACAGCTAAGCCAAAGGGCCCACATCAACAATCTCGTCGCCGACGTCCACTGTCCAAAACTCACACACACACACACAATACACATTCGAGCAATTCCCTTTTTGTCTCTCTTTCTCGCTGGATTCTAGATTCTAGATAAATTGCAAGTATTACGTGAGTCCATAAACTATAACAAAATGGTGATATTACACTCAAAACACAAACCATAGCAAATCTGTAGTTTCGAGTTTGGTGTTTGGAGTTTTGACAACAATGAGGATGATTTTGGTAGTTTTTATTATTCCCATTTTCTCTGTCTGTCTGTTTGTGTGTCTGTGTGTTCAGATGGAGAATTGAGTACTTTTGCTCTTCCTCTCGCTTATTGCCTCACACCATGCCAAAAAGATTAACTCTCCTTCTTGTCCCGCTTGTGGATATACCACACAAATTCATTTGCGCATATGTACACACAACACACACAAACACATGAGAAAGAGATTTGGTTAATAAACTCAATTAGATTGTATGACCACTCTCTTGTTTTCCTTGGTCTATTTCAATTTAATTCTCATTTGAGAGTATGTGCAATGTACAATGTACAGTGTGCTATGGAGGATGGACTACCGACACAATTAATTCTCAAGACTCGAGAGTACATGAATTTCCATTGTAGACTGTAAACTGTACTTTGTACTTTGTACAAAATACAAGATACACAAGGCGGTTCATCGTCATTGTAATCATCGGCATGCCAACTGCCAACTTGCAACAACGCCAATGCTTTCTTCCTTTGACTTATCGATGAAGAAGGCGACTGCTTATTATCTCATGGCGATAAATTGACGGACAATACAACACACGATACTTTGTACAATGTTCTATGTACAATGGACAAAATGATAGGATAGGAATACAATACAATTCCAATTCAATTCCAATTCAATTCACTCTGTTTATCAACCATCGGATCTCCTTCTGACTTCTCAAGATTCAAGATTGAACAAGCAACAACAGAGGAACAGAGGAGAAGATAGATACACGGGGATTCAATTAAAACCTGAGCTGTGTTTTGTACTTTGTGATTTGTGATAATATTAAATATTAAATATTAATAACAGCAGCACTCATTTAGTATTCAGTGTCTTGGATCCGAGTTACAACATTGGAATTTAATCCAATCCAATCCAAGTCAAAGGAATGCAAGAGTCAAGTCTCAAGACTTAAAGGTTAGAGTATGAGGATAATTGTTAAAAAACTGATTGGTCCTCTCAACTCTCAACGGTTTTGGATTCAATTGACTCGAGTCGAATTTCAAAGTCCAGTCATTCATTCATTTCATTTTTTATGCATATGGACAATGGACAACCGAGTCCACAGTCCTCACGAAACAAACTGAGAAGATCAAATACTTCTTGACATTCTAAATTATACCTTTATCTAATCACACGGTTAGAAAGGAACCGAAAAGTATATACAATGTACTTTTTACTGTAGTTTGTAGACGAAAGAAAAGACATGGAACGTGCAACTGAAGCTGACTACCACTACAATGCATTTGAAACGCTTTTTACAATTCACATCAATTCAAAAAATTTCCCGTTCTGTATTTGTTCATGCATGTAATCTTTGATATAGAACAGTACAGGTAAAATAGGTGAAACGGGAACAAGTCGAGTGAATTTGTATTTGCATTTGTATTTGTATTTTTGAAATTCATTCCAGAATTTCATCCACATATCTACCTCATACAACATACAACACAGGAAAAAAAGAGTCATCAAGGTTTAAAAAGGAAAAAAATGTTTGAGGCAACATGGAGTTTTTTTAT